>JAUYWG010000056.1:11036245-11055264 GCA_034779775.1 Enteromius afrohamiltoni
CTAATGTTTATCAGTACATTACAGAAAATAATTAACTTCATCACAATATGCTAATTTTTTGAGAAGGACCTGTATAATATGAGGAAAAATAGGTTACATCTTTCAGGAACAAAAAACACTCTATATCTGACAGAGATTCAATCACGAACCAGGCATTAGATGGCATACGAGGATCACAATTTTGGGGTTGTACACCACTAAGTTCAAATAAGGTTAAAATATAGTGAGAGAGCAAAAGGACGACGCTGCTTTCATTTCAAGGGCTCATATTTTCTACAGTGCGCTAAATATTTAGACATTTTGACGAACAGCCCGTCAGCATAACTCAGTGGTGAGCTGGCAAGGCCCAATAACAGAACAGAGTTAAGCCTCAATGTTCAGCCCCATTTCTCACCCCATGCTTCTGTCAAGCACACTGCCTTTATTAAAGCTGTTCTGAGCAGCACATTCAACCTCACCATCAAACGGAGTCATTGATAGTCAAGGATAGAGCTGGGCCGAACACATGAATAAGTTGGTCAGTTATGAACGTTTCTCTTGGCAGCTCATTACGAAAGGCTGAATGATTTCCATAGCGTCCATAGCGATTTCCTGTCATTTTGAGGTTTGTATCAATACACAGCAGATGCAAAGTACTCATTATATTACAGAAACTTCACGAAAGCCGTCAGATAACATTATTGTTAAAAAGACACTAAACAAAAACACATAAGATGGCTGTCTATAATAATAATAATAATAGGGATTAGGGAATAAAAGGATTTTTTATTTTTGGTTCTATTTTGATAAAACCTAATGCTTCAGTTTTCATTCAGTACTTGTATGATGACATACTGGGTTTTTTGTTTTGTTTTTTTGTTTTTTTTTAAGAAGATATGTAATATGGGAGTTTTCTTTCCTGGAGGACTGGAAGATGTTTAGTGTCACAAATCGCGCCTCTGTGGCTCCCTCCGACGGCCAGTCTTGTATTGCCCCAGCTTACATATCTGAGTGTTTATTTCTGTGTTGATTCCCCATATGCTGATCTTGGACTGTTGACGTTTCTCTGACCCTTTGCTGCCTGCCCCATTTCTGCCTGTGTCATCTTCTCTGATTGTCTGCTGCCTGCCCCGAACCCTGCCTGGTCCTATTTATGACTCTTATTTGCATCAGATATAACTGTTTGTTGATTCTGACCCTGCCTGTCTGACCTTGAAAAAACTTGTTTGCAAATGGATCCAAATGTTTCTGAGCTTTCGTCACATTCAGCCTTTGAACCCTGATCTTTGTCATCTTCTGCAGGTGGCCTTTGTGAAAAAATGTTAATTATTACAGTTTTGTAACAAAATCTATAAACCTTTCCAGGTATAAGTACAGGTAAAGATGTCAGAGTATGATGTTATCATCACATTTAAATTAAACAGATCTAGTTGCCTCGGTTACACAAGGGTTACCTAACTAAACAGGTTTCTTAACTTTGTGACAATCATGGCCTGACAGCAATGGTCTGACATGGGTGAAATACTAAGAATAATGTCCATTAAAGTCCAGGACTCTTAATGCAAAAAATATACTAATAAAGGGCAACGTCTCAAACTTCTGTGATATCTCACCCACTGCAATCCAATAAGAGACAAAGAAAAGAAAAGAAAAAGATTTAAACATTGTGACTAATGGAATTGGTACATGGCCACAGGCTAAAGGAACAGAATCCAGTGTAAATCGAAGTTGACAGATGCACCGAGGAATTATGCAGATGTGTTTATGACTCAAGATTTAGGCAGCTGAGAACAGGCACATGCATGTATGGCCACAAAACAAATCATAAGCATGAGACATTTGCTTTTTTCATCGCTAAAACAAAGTAAGTGTATAAAAAAAATTAAAAATAGGAAAGTTGAGAAAATAAAAATAGTTTTTAGCATAATAAAATTTAAGGATTTATTAATTAATAGAATGTGTTCATTTGCTAGTATATGAGACTCAATATATTAAAAATTAAAATAAAATATTTAAATCTTTTTGTGAAGTATTAATGAATCTATTTATGTTTTATGTTTTTTGAAAAGTTTATATTATAGTGTTATTAATTAAGTAAATATACAGAAAATTATTTATGCTCACGAGAGGAAGACAATTACCAAAACACCAAAAATAGCTGAATTATTTAGACTTTTACAGAATTGTCAACAAAACTTAAAACTTAATTAGATAACAATTTAGTTAATGTAATTATTCAAAAAAAAGCTTTTTTCCAATTTATTTTTAAATTTAGACCTGCTCTGCTAGGCATTTTAAAAGCCTTGAAACTATTAATACAGTCAGTCATATAAACTTTCTGTGAGGACTGGGTGACATTTTCTTTGTGCAAAAAATAAATCCATGTGCTGCCATCATGCGAAAGCCTTGCCAAGAATTATATTAGATGATACATCATCATTTTCAGCCTCAATACATTATGTGCTCATGCCTGTTACAGTACTGTGAACCCCATCGGCCAAAGCCATTCAACATATTTCATTCCACACTTTCCATGAAAATATGCAGAGCACAAATGATGGACATTTCTGTAGGCAGCACAGTGTAAACAATGATTCATTAACCTAAAAGAATCGCCATCAAAACTCTACATTATAAGCAAGGTCAGACCAATAACACCAAAAGACATTTTATTAGCATTTTTAGCAATTTTTCACTAAATTCCAACAAAAGAAAACTTCTCATCATCAAGCTTCAAAACTTGCACAGCCATGAATAGCATCACACTGAATTAACATCAAGATGGAAGTCCAGGGTTACTTCAGGTTGTAAATGATGTTAGTTATCCACATTTTTTCCAAACGCACAGCTCCAGCAGGGCCGTAAGATAGCGTAGGCTTAGTTAAGCTCTAGCTGACCCGCTCACAGCCATGAATCTTTCATCAGAACTATATTACACTTCCACAGTCTATGTGGTGCCCAATCTGTGTGCAGAGCCATCCCAGTGCAGTATCCATTATTAAACACAGCATGGAGAAACCCACAGGGAGGGAGGGGTATTTGGGGCGCAGGACTAAGCTTGACTGAAAGAAAAGGTTAGAAGCGCAAGAAAACACCACCTGTTGTTCTTTTTAGCAGCATGGGGAAGGATGGATGCAGAAGTATGTAACCGCATGAACAAAATTTCTAAAAATAACAATTATTCGTATCTTTACTAATTATGTGGCAAAACTGATGCAGAAAAGAAAAGCACCCCATATTGACAGAAAAACACAGAATTATTGACATTTTTGCAGATTCATTAAAAAAAGAAAAACTGAAATAATCACATGGTCCTAAGTATTCAGACCCTTTGCTCAGTATTTAGTAGAAGCACCCTTTTGATCAAATACAGCCATGAGTCTTTTTGGGAAAGATGCAGCAAGTTTTTCACACCAATATTTGGGGATCCTCTGCCATTACTCATTGCAGATCCTCTCTAGTTCTGTGAGGTTGGATGAGCAAACGTTGGTGGGCAGTCATTTTTAGTTCTCTCCAGAGATGCTCAATTGGGTTTAAGTTAGGGCTTTGGCTGGGTCATTCAAGAACAGTCACGGAGTTGTTGTGAAGCCACTATTTTAGCTGTGTGCTTAGGGTCATTATCTTGTTGGAAGGTAAACCTTCAGCCCAGTCTGAGGTCCTGAGCACTCTGGGGAAGGTTTTCGTCCAGGATATCCCTGTACTTGGTCGCATTCATCTTTCCTTGATTGCAACCAGTCATCCTGTCCCTGCAGCTGAAATACACCCCCACAGCATGACGCTGCCACCACCATGCTTCACTGTTGGGTCTGTATTGGACAGGTGATGAGCAGTGCCTGGTTTTCTTCACACTTACCGCTTAGAATTAAGTGCAAAAAGTTCTATCTTGGACTCATCAGACAAGAGAATCTTATCACCATCTTGGAGTCCTTCAAGTTTTTTTTTAGCAAACTCCATGCAGGCTTTCATGTGTCTTGCACTTTGGGTTCTTCTTTACCTCTCTCACCAAGGCTCTTCTCCCCGATAGCTCAGTTTGGTCGGACGGCCAGCCCTACGAAGGGTTCTGGTCTTCCCAAACATCTTTCATTTAAGGATTATGGAGGCCACTGTGCTCTTAGGTTTCATCACATTTTGTTGCATGTTGCTTTAAATGCTAATGAGCTCTGCTCACCCCTCCCCTCTCTTCTGTGGGGTGATGAGCCATGCTCCGAGACTTTACTTTACTTTAACCATGCAGCAAAGAAACCTTTTAACTTGTCCCCTTTAAGGCAGGAATACACTACATGAATTTGAAAAGATTGATGAAACCTGACAGGTTTCTGACCCTGCAGAGACCATGTTCAAGGCTCAGAAATATAGTAGGGACATTGTTAAAATAGTTCATGTGACATAAGCGGTTTACCCTTAATGTTATGAAGCTATGAGAATATTATGCGCATAGAAAGCAAAAATTACAACTTAATTCAATAATTTCTTCTCTTCTGTGTCAGTCTTCATCTGCGTTTTCACAAAAGCACCAAACATTCTAAGTCTATCCGGTTCTAAGTCTATCCATTTGTGTTCCGAAGATGAACGTCTTATAGTTTTGGAACTATAAACTATACACTGTTTATCCTGGACTTTTAGAATTAACTATTAAGTGTTTTTGTTTGTTAGGTGAGATAAGACAACTAAAGAAATATAAATCCTTTTAAACAGAAAGTCAGGACATTAATAACAAAATGCTTGTGATGCATCTTGAATAATGCATTGAAAGAAAACTAAAAAAGAAAAACAGCTCCCATGTTTAGATGGTTATTCACAAGTGCTGCTGACAAGCTCTATTAAAATGCAATGGGTTTTGTTTTTTTTGTTTGGTTTTTTTTCTCAGGCTTTTACTTTTAGAGTTTCATACGTTTCCCTAAGCATGAACCTCTACTTCCATTTTTGTACATCTACAAACAGCTCCGATGACCTTTCAAGGATTTGACTGAAAAGCGAAATGTGAAGTGGCAGGTAATTACTCATGTGTGATGGCTGCCTGTCAATCTTGCCTCCCTAAGCCATTGTTATTTCAGCCCAATGCACTTCACGTACCTTCCTTGATGTGCATTTCTGTAGGATTTGAAATGTACATCCTGGTCCTTTGTCCTGTTCACAGACAACAGCTCAATATTATCAAAAATGTACCAGGTCACAGCAGCGCTCACTTTAGAAGGGCCAAATATGACTAATGCAAGCAGGGTTTACACGTACAGTTAAAAAGAAAAAAATTAAAGGCAACAACACCTTATCCTTTAACCTTCAGAGGAAATTTTTGTCAACATAACTGTTCGTTGTCCCCAATGGACACTCAAGTCTTCGTCTCTGCTACAAAGGCAGAAATTTGCAAATGTAAAGAGTGCCTCTCCCCAGGGCACCAATTAAAACTTCCTTTGGCTGAACGACAGCATGAATTCCATCTTTTGGTTGTTGTTGTTTGTTTTTTTTCCTCCATCTTCTAAACTTGTAACAAACTCTTGAAATCTGCACAATAGAAGGCTATTAAAAACAAGAGCCTTGGTGATAGAGATGGAGGAAAATGCTATTAGTCACGCATTAGGCTTAAATTATGGAATCATTTCTGAATGTATAATCAAATATCTGGCGCTGAGATATCATTATCATATGCTTTGCATTAACTCGGGTTGTAGTGTATCCAGTGGACTGAGTGGGAATTTTAACCCAATTTTTTTAGAAGGCTTTTATATAAGTCATCCAGCTGTGCAATGGAAATCAGTTTACCACACTATGCCGCAGGTTGAGATAAAATATAAATGCTTTATTTGTATTTATGTTGGCCTGGGAAGACCAATATTTCTCTGAGTACAAAGAGAGGCAGATGTTTCACTGTACTCAAGCTGTTTTGTTTGTCGTCACTGCCTACAATCTGAGGAAACCAAATATGAGATGGCAGCAGGTGGCTCTGGAGCATCGTTTTAGCATTCATTTGAGGGACAAAATTCTGTCATTGGGAGAAAGCGAAACTCATGGCACTAATGCTCCTTCAGCACAGTTCTTTCACAATATCTACCTTCTGGATGTCCATCTGTCTGTTGCTACAAGAAATTCAGATTATCCGTGATGGAGTGCTTCAGGGTCAATGATACAATCAGTGTTTAATTGCAGATGCTGATTGTTTGGATACAAATTAATGGACAGAAATTTATGAGAGACTGTTTGTGCCAGTGGCAAAAGCAAATAAACAATACATACAGGAATGTTATGCTAATCAGCTTTTCATTTCTTTTCCAACAAATCAGAAAATGTTAAACATTGTAAATTGTCAGACACACAGGCCCTGGAATTCTATACAGTAAAATGTATAAAATATGTGCTGCTTTCATAAAATTCATGTATTCATTCATATACAATTCATTTTTGTATGTAGAACTGTGTATAATTGATTTCAATATGGTAATATTTAAGAGATAATTGACAGAAAATAAAAATTAGCCCATGATTTCTTCTATGTGATTTTCAAACAAAAACCATGAGTGTAAGCCAGCATTTCTGATAATTGTCACACAAATTGTCACCCAGAATATTTTGTATGAACATCTAAACATGCAATATATCTAAATAAAAAACAAAGCTTCTACTTTTAACCAAAAAAAATTGAATCTAGCTTGTTTTGTATTAACATTTTAATGTAGGAAAGTTTTATAAAAAAGTGCAACATTTTTTTATAAATCATATTTAGTAGCATGATCATTGCAAAGATGTAGTAGATCACTTCCATCAGCACAGACAAAGCTTGCACAGTCCTTAAAATTTTTTTTAATAAAATTGTGAATAAAACATTGGCTCATGTGATTTAAAAAGTCTTTTAATTTCCATTTTATGTAAATTTTAAAAAACGTCCCACCATTTCCAGAATTAGGGAATCAAAAGGTAATTTCTTTTTTTGGGGTGAACTAACCTTTAATACTTTGAATTAATCTGGATATGCCACTGCATGATTTAAAACTCAACTAACAGTTTTGGGGGGAAAATAGCAGGTTATCTGTTCATCCATTAATGTGCTGAACAAAGAGATAGAGACCGAAGACTTTAAATTCTTTATGGATCACAGTAAATCGGGCTGTTGTGAAAAGCAGTGGGAAACCATGACCTTGCTTGAATCAAATTCCTTCTGCCTGAACACACTCTGTCCCAAGTGATCAATTTTGATACATGCTTGTTCTGCAACATCAGCTCAACTAAAGGAAAACATCTTGTATCCACAATGTGTATAGTTTGTAAAATATACAGTGCACAAAAGGTAAAAAATGTTAAGAAAAAGAGATGAAAAATACATTAGATCCGGCACGACCACAGTCAATAAATATAACAGACAAGTTTTCTATTTGTTTTTGGTCAGACAGACTTTAAATTTGGTCTGGGGATTGTGCTACAATATCAGGTTTTAACTGATATATTATCGTACAACAGCAACAGTACAATAAAGATGCCTGATGGACTGATGGAAGATTTAATCTAGGAGAAATAAAACAGAGTCCCCAACAAGATCCCCTTCATGGCATTAATCTGGCTACTGTGCTATGCATCTTGGGAAAATATTGATTATTATCAGTTATCTTTCAAGTTGTGAGGAGACATAAACAATATGGAGACGATTAATTGGAGACAAATACTTTAACTGAATTTAAGTGACTTGTGGCCGAGCATGGTCACCCATACTCAGAATTTGTGCTCTGCATCTAACCCGTCCAAGTGGGCACACACATTCAAGAGTTTGCGCTTCCTCATAATCAAAAAGGATAAAGTTTAGCATACGTGGCGTACTGTCCGGGGGGCGAGCCAGGAGGACAGTGGACACTGAACCCTAGAGGCTTGAACCCTAGCCAGGGCTAGAGCTCGGTGTCCGGCTCGGCCCTTTCATGCCCCCCAAAAAAGGTAAATAAGGACAGCAGCTGGATGCGAGCCCGCTAAAAGTGCTTGGTAAGAGGATGCTGGACAGGTCAGCGGGTTGTAGCAAAGCACTGATCATTATCAAGTAGGAAATAGAGTGATGGTAATTTAAGATGACAGGATTAAACTTTTGTTTATCAAATACAGAGTCTCTATGGTCAAGACGATGATGGTTACTGGAAACAGGTGACCCCAACTAAGCAAGCCAGAGGCGACAGTGGCAAGGAACCAAAACCCCATCTAAGATAGAATGGGGGGAAAAAAACCTTTGGAGAACCAGGCTAAGTTGGGTCCATTTCTCCTCTGGCCAGACGCCCGGCACCTAATTTACAGTTTAATTTAAACTGGTGTGAAAGTGTAAGAACCTATAAGAACTGGGGAGCTGGATCGTCTGGCGACCTGCTGGTGGAGACAGAGACATAGATTAGTGGGTTGGAAAAGCAAGCAAGCAAGACAATATAAACATATGGGTATGGTGGGTGGGAATCAGAGCATGGCAGATGAAGGGTGGCTGTTTCTGGGGAGGCGTTAGACAAAGGGGTGTTTTTAAATAGTAGGAGAATTATGAACTCTGCGGAGGTAAGGGGGAGGAGGGGCATGGGGAGGAGGGGTGGGGTAGCTATGGATGGGGGACTTCTGCGGAGGTGGGGAAAAAGTACCTGCAGCGGAGGCATGAAGGGGGAAGCTTTAGGATAGAGAACCTTTGTCAAGGTTGGAAGAAGAAAAGTCTCTGTGGAGACAGTAAGGTAGAGAGAGGTAAGAGGATGGGCTGCCTCTGCGGAAGCGGGCAAAACCTTAATGGAGGTGGTAAATCTCCATAAAGCTGGGATAGAAGAGAGAAAGACCTCTGCCGAGGTAAGGGGTGGGATGCCTCTGCGGAGGCGGGCGAAACCTTAATGGAGGTGGTAAATCTCCATAAAGGTGGGATAGAAGAGAGAAAGACCTCTGCAGAGGTAAGGGGATGGGATGCCTCTGCGGAGGCGGAACGGGGAGGAAAAATTGTTAAACAGTTCCGGTCAGTGAAAACATATATTTGATTCTGACAGCGGGAATTAATTGCTAAATAAATCAATGACTAAAATAAATTCAATGACTAAAATAAATCAATGGACCTAAAAATGGGTAAATGGGAGCATGGAATACGTTAGAAGTGAAAGGAAATGCCATGCTGGCGTCATGGGTCCGCAGCTTACATGTGACATCATCCATCGGTTCCGCGCTACCTTGCTGATTGTGATAGGGAAGTTGCAATGCTGGACTTGTTGCTTCCGGGCTGAGGAAAATAGCTGAGCTTAAGACCACAAATTTAACTTCCACTGGCATTGAAATCAGCGCAAAAACTGTGCAGTAGGAGCTTCATGGAATGGGTTTTCATAGCCAAGAAGCTGCATGCAAGCCTCACATTATCAAGTACAATGCCAAGCAGCAGGAGGACTGATGTGAAGCACACTGCCACTGGATTTTGGAGCAGTGGAAACCTGTTCTGTCACACATATCACACTTCTCTGTTTGGTAGTCTGATGGGCAAAACTTGGTTTGGTGGATTCCTGGAAAACATTACCTGTCCAACTGCACTGTGCTAACTGTAAAGTTAGCTGGATGAGAGATAATCATATGGGCTGTTTTTCAAGGGCTGGTCTAATCCTTACTTCCCATGAAGAGAAATCTTAATGCTACAGCATACCAAGACATATTATACATTTCTTTGCTACCAACTTGTGGGAACAGTTTAGTTAGGACCCTTTTCTATTCCAGCATTACTATGCCCCATTCAGTGCACAAAGCAAGGTTCACAAAGACATGGATGGTTTGGGTTTTTTGAATTACCCAGCAAAGAGCCCCAACCTCAACCCTATCCAACACCTTAGGCATGAACTAGAATGAAGCCAGCCCTACATCAATGCCTGACCACACAAATCTTAAAAAAGGAAGGGTGGAAGCTGCTTCGTTGTTAAAGGTGGGACTAATTCCATATTAATATATGTATGTAGAATGCAATGTCATTCAAGATTCTGTTGGTGTAATGATCAAGTGTTCCGATTCGTTTCTCCATATATCTTCCATTTAACATCAAAGGGACATCCAACAGTACTTTTGGAGGTTTCAAACATTTTATTTATTGTGAACACTATGACAAATTGCTTGTGATGTTCCTCGTTTAAAAGTGATTTTGGATTAAAGCATCTACTAAATAAATGCCTACAAATGTAGTCCAAAGAACAATACTTGCAGTGGATCCTGGCATGTTCATGTCACAGTAGTAGCTAATCTTCACTGGATCTGTGACTTAATGGTATGTCTTAACTTGCAGATTTGGGGGAAACTCTTAATATGTGTGTCAGTCTTAATTTTAACATTCCTTAAATTTTGCTCTAAAAGTATTTTTACATAGCCTTTAAGTGCTAGGACTAGAGTGGATGTGTTCATAAAGAAACTATACTGCAGAGGACCCACTGATGTGCAAGTGATCTCCAAATGTGTTCGCATGAAAAAAACTTGGATAGCCTTCGGGTGAGTACATTTTTGGCAAATTGACATTTTTGGGAACTTTTTCTTTAAGAAAATGAGATAATAATTAATCCAGGCACAAAAGCTCAGTGTAAGACAGTTTATATGGGACACACACACTTACAAACATCCATTAGCATCTCCTACGTGTTCCCTGTGGTCTTCTTGAGTTTCAAATATCTCAAATTCTTCTCCCCTGTGACCTCAGACAGAAAATTGCCTCCTACATCATTATCATCTATGCAAGTTGCCATGCAGGGAAGGTCAGACTCAAGGGGAAATGCACAACATTTATATGGGAGTACATCTGCATGACTGCCACCGTTTATCTTTCCCCAGCACCTTAGAACTAATCCTCGCTGTTCACGCCATATGAGAAGAAGGGTGAGCTATAGGGCTGGACCATATTACCCCAAAGCTATTTTGGGGATCTGGATAACTGAGATGTCTGATTGATGCTGCCAACCTGTTACAGATCCACTTTTAAATGGTCTTCTATAGTCAAGCCTGGCACTGATTACTGTCTCAGCTATCAGCGGTCACTGAATACATCAAATCAATCAATGCATTGCTGAAAATATTCATAGATGAAAAGTATTGTTTGTGTTCTAGACGAAAGGTTTTTGCTTTTATGTCAAAAGTATGGTGTATATATATATATATATATATATATATATAATAAAAAAATAATGAAATTAAAGTAATCGATAGTAATCGATATTCAGCAAGAATGTATTCAATTCAATTCAATTATTCACTGCAACAATTCTTTCATCTTAATGTGACAACTGACAGCTTATGAGTAGCATAAGAAAACTTGTACATTTGTGAACTAAACTTGTCGAGCTCTCCAGCAGTTGATGAATTATCACAATTAATGAATTGGGAGAAATTTTAGCCTTCTGAGTGAAGGGTGCAGGGCAGTTCACCAAAGCATTTCAATAAATCTCAATAAATTCTGAAAAGTTTGCAGGAAGTCAGAAATGTAGGATAACTCCCCTTGAGACATTCATTATTTTCTCTAGGGTGAATGTGCACATTTCATCAAGAAATAAACATAGTGATCAAAAACCTCTTTAATCTTTCAGTCTTCTGCATTTCATAAGATTTCGGAGGAGTGCACATTAGCATCATGCTTCTGTGTGCAGATTTTCCAAGCACGGCTCCATTAATGCAGCATTTAATGTGTTCAGTTTCTTTTATTCATTTCCATTCAAAAACTTTATTTCTCCAGTTCAGCATACTATATCTTGATTAACATACAATGCTCCCAGGATACATTCGTAATACGACCTTTAACATGATATGCAAAAATTAAAGGCAATATAAAAGCAGTGAGACCCTGAATAAGGCATATCCACCAGCATTTGTGTTTTAATATCCAAGGTTAGATGGCTCTTAATGTAATGAGTGCCCTGATGTCCTGTTATCATTCTCTGCTCACTCCCTTTTATCCCCTAATTGACTCACTTAAGGGCCATGTTGCGTTAACTACAGAAACAAATAGCACTTTGATCCCCCAACTATGGGCCCATGATCTTGAGGATAATGCACCCATCATTCAGCTCAAGCGTCTCCTATTTTTCTCTAAGGATACCCACTCGACTATGTGGGCCCACTCAAAAACTGTGGGTGGACAAAAGCCAAAGCAAAATGACCTTCAACCAGTGCATTATCATTGACGTCTGACTGCATACTTTGTACATCTTTCAATACACTATAGATTAGCCATCCTTAAAATGGAGCTATTGAAAAATATTCTTTTGCAGCTTTCAGTAGAAGTGCGCTTGCCAGTCTAGCTCTTGACTGTTTGCAAACCCTGTATAAACTCCTGAGATATAACTATTAACTGTATATAACTATTAACTACAAAATCCTTGAGATTCTGTAATGCATACCATACCAAAATGGGATAAGAATGTTTTCTAAAAACTGCATTGATTAAAGTAAAAAAAAAAAAATTATATTGAAAGTGCATACATATATATAAAATCAGAATCGTACGACATTACATTATCAGATTTATTTCATGCTGAAAATGGGAAAATGTGCTAAAATTGTGCTGATTTTGGACATTTCTGATCATAATGTTACCAATCACGGTTCAGTTAAGGAGTCAAGCTATTCTGTACAACCCCCAAAAACTGTTCACCACTTCTAAAAAATCAAAAGGAGACAGATAAAACAGCTATGCAATTTTGAAGACTGAAATTTAATGTGCACCTTGTCTTTTTCTTCAGCAAATTGTATTGTTGCTTTATCAACAAACAATCAGAACTACAATATCATTCTCTATAAAGAAACATTAGAGGAAACTGCTATGTCAGAACAGCAGCAAAGCAACAGACCCTGGTCTGATTTCTTCTGCCTCCCTAAAATTATAGATGACCTTGCCTCAGTCTTAACTGGTATTTTTAATTGCAATGCAAATGCAAATCTCAACATGTTTTAAGTCTGTTGTCATTATATCAGTGCCTGCAGAGTTAATGTTCTTTGAGTTTTGACCTTAGTTTAGGTTAGCAATTAACACAATATACCCCAAACCTCAAAAGCTGATGTTCTGAAGATCATTACTGGCTACAAAAGATTGATGCACCAAGTCACCAAAACTGATAGCTTTTTGCCACAGTTCCCTTTTATTGTAAAGACATTCTGCTATAAATGTCTCACCTTGTGTTCCGTGGAACGAAGAAAGTCTTACAGGCTTTGAAAGACTCAAGGCTAAGTAATGGTGAGAGGTTCATTTCTGGTTGAACTGTTTTCTTTAAGTTTCTTCTTCCTCTTAAAAGAACACCTCTACCTACACTGTCAAGAACATCCACCAGAGACTCTTTTTCCTATCTTAGCTCAAAATATTGAGGTGTATAAGAAAGGAGTTGTGTACTTCTACAGAGCGGACAAGAAAGTGAGCTGCTATCCCCCTCCATCACTGCCCTCCATTGGTTACACAACACAGCAGCAGAGGAACTGGATAGAACTGCAGTGTTTTAATTATTTTATGCTAGTAGTATCCAAATAAATATATGGATCATGTACAACCTGTAAAGTTTCTTAAAGCATCAGTTTCTTTAGTTTTTTCTGTGCTAGACCGCTGTCTAGATGCCATATTGAATTTAACAGGAATGAAAACAAGGCTGTGAGGGATAGACTTAGTAGTTCTTTCAATGTTGTACTCTATATAAATGTAATAAATCACAATTTTTTTTTTTCTGAAGGACGTTTAGTCAGCCGAATAATCAGTACGTTGTTAAACAACGACTGATGTTTGGTGTTCCAAAGTACCATTTAAAATGTCATGCCAGAAGACCCCCTGTCCTCGTCAGATTCTTCAAATGTGTCATAAACAGTGCTCTGACAAACAATATTACTGTCTGGCATGGAAGCTCTGACAGGAAGGTCTTGCAGAGCCTTAAAATGCACCCAGTGGGCAGTTTTTACTATAACTGGAGCCCACCTCTCTGCCATTGAAGACATCTACACTGTGTGGAGAAAGACACAGTCCACTGTCATCAGGAAGAACTTCACTCATCTTTCACACAGCATGTGCACTCAACCACCCTTAGGGTGGAATAAAGATCTTTTCAAACACTACAAAGACCGCAGTTTCACTAAGCAGGCAGTATATATACTCAATATACTCAGTATATATTCACAGAATTCTTAGATTTTTTTCATGCATACATACATGACATAGCGTCATACAGGCTCGATTATCTGGGCCAACAAATTGCACATCACATAATATTTATTTCGCAGGTCACATTTAAAAATCTGTCTCTTCTAAGCAGCTTTACAAACTTTGATACTCACAGTAGAATATTTGCTATTGATTTTAAAGTTGCAGGAAATTATAGCTGACTTAAGTTTACTTTGTCTATTGTTTATATATAGTCTGTATGTAGTGACAATCATGTCTATTATTTTCTGCGTTGTGAATAGATTGTAGTATAGATTGTAGTAAATGCTCCAAGGTTTCCCAAGAACTATTTGGGGTTTTTTTTCTCCACAACAGACACTAAAATTGACTTTGCGAAGGTTAAAGCTTTGATGAAAACAAATGTTGGACTCATTTTCTAAAAAAAAAAAAAAAAATTAAAAATTTTTTCAGCAAGTTAACAAGCTCTTATTTAATTATTTTTGTTGAATGTGTTTTTCCTTCAAGCTATACATAATGCTTTATGTCTGTTTTCTGCATATATAGGTTGCTACATTTTTGTATGTATGTATGTATTGGACAGTTATATTCAGTGTTATATGTAGCAGTTGTTTTGTGCAATACAGTCACCATAATAAAGCACAAATGCAAGACAATAATTTAACACATAGTAACGAAAGAGATTGTCAAACATATGAGAAAAAATAACCACATAATCACACAATCATGTAATTATATAAGAGACTAAATACATCCAAAGCTATTTTGATGGGTCTGAAATGGTAAGATAAAGTGTATTTCTCATGGGTATTTCACATGCTACGTTCATTTAGTAGTGTCTCCTTGAAGCTGCATATTTTAATTTTAGCATGCACTAGCTGATTTAATATATTGGGCCCTAAATCTCTCCTCAGTGGTGCAACACTAGAGCCATCAAGTGGTTGATAAAAACACTCTTACTAGCTCAACCTTTAATTCCTGATCTCTAAGATTACTGACCTTCACCCTATGTACCCATTCAGCTCATTCACAGAATGGGTATATCTGTTTGCAATCAATCTGTGCATTTATTTTCAAAATCTGGACAAAAAATATTGTGTTTAATGTAACAACTTTTGCCTAGGAGTGTAACCTGTCTATAATATGAATGCACGTATGGTAATAGAAGTGATCTAGATGCAACTGAGTGCAAGTAAGTGTTTTAGGCCAGATACGGTACTTGAAATGAATTGTAAGTGTTCAGTAATGTTTGGTATTATGTATTTGAGTGTCCTTAAAATGTAAGCGTGGAATAGGTTACTTTAAGAGTATCTGAAAAGCAGACTGTATATTAGGAATCTACTTGAAATGTATTGGTAGTACTCTGGACAAGTACAACAGAGTTTACTGAGTGCAGCGAGAGTACAATCAAACTGAAACAGACAATGTCACATTGAGGGTCACTAACTAGGTGATACACACTTCAGTTTAGAGCAGAACAAGAGTTTAGAGTTAACAAGCTAAAGTTGAAAAGCTTCAGGCCATCAGGCAGACAAACTTTCATTAGAAGATTTGACTGCCAAGACAAACGCAACACTTAATAATGAGCTAAAGTAAAAGTAATTAACGAAAAATCATTTAAATTGACAGTACCGAGACTTCAAAGATGCTGAAACCATCTTTTAAATTGAGTGGATTTGCTCTGAAGCACCAACAAATGAATGTGTTCTCTTCACCCTGGGAATTAACTCAGTGCACTGAGCAGAAACAATTGTTCAAAACATACTAATTGATGTATGTGTTTAACATATATTTATTCCTGTATTAGTTACTAATGGCAGTTATCAAATTTGTATGATTTTCTCAAATGTGTCAGAAGCAATCAAATGTTTCAAGCAAAACTCATTAGTAACAACCAAGAGCACATTCTTGTCATTTTAAACGGCGATGGCTCAACAACAGCTGCCTTCATTTCTCATGGCATCTCATGAAAATGCAATGAAATGAATGACAAGCATAAATACTGTGATCCATAAAAGTACTGCCTAATAATACTGCATGAAAAGAGAAAGGGAAAGGAGGTAAAGAACATTTTAATAATCCAAAGAATTTTACATCTTTTTTACAACTTTTTGTGGGTTAGAAATGCTCCATGGTTGTTAAAAGATATTCATAGAAAACAAGGAAGAATCTTTGTGTATAAAGAAGACTGTGAAAGGTAAAAACATCCAACAATCAGGCTATGTAATAAATAGAGCCCCACTGAAAAGAACAGACTGGAGAAGAAAATAAATTCTTACATGGGCTAATACTGACCTCTAGCGTAAATAAAAATCAAGACAGAAGGTGTGGTGCTATAAATAAATGCAAAGCAAACCCAGCAGGCAGGTATTAATGTTCAGATTATATCCACAAAACAAAACAAATTTAATTCAAGCTTGACAAAGTGTTTTCATAGCATTGTGTCTTCACATTAATTTCTGAAATTGCATTGAGCAGCATTAACTCGTATGTGCACAGAACAGAACTGAAAACCCCTGGATTACTCTAATGCAACTGTGAATTAAATCATCACATAGATGTGTGTCTCTTTTATAAATGCACATGTAAAAAGATATCAAGCATACATAAGCTAAATGCCTTAAATGTAGGCTTCTGAACTCGACTTACTAAGTATAGTTCAGGCTGATAAATTCCCAGACTAGAATGGGGCTGCACTGAACTAAATCAATGTATCTGACACAGTTAAGTAGGTGACATATACGCATGTTTTTATATGATTTAGACATAGTTCAAATATTTCAACTACTAATTAAAACTCTTATTGCTATAGTCACAGACACCTTGCTGCTGTCATTTAATATTTACAATCTTGCATCCTAAATGAATAATGTGCATAATTTGATCCCAAACAGACTAATTTGGAATCAAATGCAAAATAAATATTTCCCTGAAGATATCAGAAGGGTAGGATACATGGTAAACATACAGTAAGTAGCATATTCATATTTAGACAACATTACTGCTTTAATATATATATATATATATATAAGTTCATTAGCAATTATTTTCAAAGCTATCATGCTATTTCATGGCTAGTGTCACCTAGCGGAACTACAGATACTAATGTTCTCAAATAACAATAAAATGTATTGATACTTTCAATAAAAGGTACCCCTGCTAAAAAAAATCTATATTGGCCCAATAGAAACAGAAATTTGGATGGTTTTCATTAAAATACTGTTATGTACCATAAAATTGCAGGCCTACCTGTCAAGAAAAGTCCTCGTATCGGTTGAAGCCCAATTAAAACAAATTCCTTAGCCTAAGCTATTACATATTAAATAGTCATACAACATTTCTTGTGTACATTAAAGTGCCCAATTAATTAACACCGTATTGTTATTCTTTCACAGACGTAGCTGGAAAGCACTGCTCCCCTTCCAGCTCTGAGGATACTTCCTCATCCCCAGAGATGAGGTCCTCAGATCCGCTCGCTACAGCCATGGAAACGGAAGCCATTAGGGGTTAGACAGTTTTACAGTGCACTCTTTTTGGCTGGTTTAAAGTAAACAGTTGTATTGAAAGTTTTTTTCATGAAACCATAAAGAGCCTTTATTTTTAATAGTATGCATTCAAATATCTAAAAGACTTTATAATGGTGTATTCACAGATGTGTCTGCAGAGTCAAGCGCCTCTACCAGCATTGATAGTGCTTCCACAGATCCCGTGGATCTGAAGGGGGTTCACCTCCTCCTGTTCCATGGGTGTTTCCTCTTCTGAAGAGTGAGGAGGCTGAACTTCAGGCAGACTTACTTCTTGATGATAAGAGAAGTTCATTACATTTTTTCTCAGTCGCTTTGGTGCATTTCTCACAACACTACTTACATTTGCACAACAGTTAATGCATTTCTCAAACAATTAGCCATTTGTGCACATCATAGTAGCAGTTTCTCATTATTTCCAACAAATTGCAAATGCTTTTGGACATGCATCAATTGCTTTCATACAACTCTCTGCTGTTTTATAACATTATCATTTGGTTATGTCATGTCAGTCAAAATCAACTAAACTTGTGAATGCTTAATTGTCATTCCATATAAAACTAATAGTCCTCATTTCAGTGCTTGAGTCATTACATACAAAAATGTTGAACTAGTTGTCAAAATCTGTCAAGCAAATTTGAAAAAATTGTTCAAATGTGATACCGAAGATTGCAGTAAGACAGTTTGCTTTGATGGTTGTATCTTTTTTTTCCTGAAAATGTCTTCTAAATTGAATCGTTTGCATAATGCTTTGAATACAGTAAATTAGAATTGCAAAGAGCATATGCAGTAAAATGTGAAACATACATATTCAGTGTCCTGTACTCAGATACCTCACTACATACAGTAATGTCTAACTTTACTCTAGTTTTCAAATGGCTGTGCAAATAGTATATAGTGATGTCTTGAGCATTTTCAGCAAGTGTCACCATCATCTTTTTTGCTTTGTAAAAGATTTACAGAGTAAACTGTCATAATGAAAACATATTTTATTCATAAACAATGGTGTCAGGACTTTTCATCTTGATGACAGACACTTTAATTGACACAAATACTTGCTTTTGAGGAATGAGTTTTCCATTTTGAGCAAGTGACACGCTTTTGCAGGTTATCAACTAGGTTTTGCAGTTTGTATATATATCAAATATATTATCAAAAAAACGTTATCTCTATCATGTGTGCTTCTAAGGTAAGGACTTTTTTCTGTGGAAACCACCTGTATATGTCTCATGCGCTTTTAATTGATCTGACTATTGACCTGATGTCAGTGGTGCCTTAGCATCACTGCTCGTAAACATACCTCTTCAGGAGGGTAGCCATTTTCCTATGCATGCTCAATCTGCAGAGATTGAGAATCTGCAACATCCACAGGGTCTGGCCATTAGTTTGCGTCAGCAAAACTGGTCCAGGAGGGACTGCATGTT
>JAUYWG010000056.1:11059390-11088024 GCA_034779775.1 Enteromius afrohamiltoni
TGCCAATTGAGGATTCACAGGATTCATCCATGATTGACAGTGAACAAGTTGTTTGTCATTGGTTACAACTAAAATTTCCCACACCTCCTCATGAGTGACAGCTGAAATTCACCTGAGATCAATTGTTCAATTTAGGACACATTTCCAGGAAAAAATGATAAAGAAAGGTATAGAATTTGCTTGACAGATGACTAATATTTCACATTTGATAACCAGTTCACCAATTTTGAGTGTAATGACTCAAGCAATGAAAGTAAGACTATTCGTTTTATTGAGAACGACTATTCAGCATCCATAAGTATAATTAATTTTGATTGACATGACATAAGCAAATGGAAATGTCAAAAACAGCAGAGAAATGTATGAAAGCAACTGATACATGTCCAAAATCATTGGCAGTTTGTTCAGAGAGAGGAGAAATTGCTACTATGATGTGCACAAATGACTAAATGTTGTGGAGGTTGAACTAATAGTTATGAGAATTTCAATTCTGATCTGAGAAATGCACCAAATCGACTGAGAAAAACTGTATGCAGTGTTATTTTTGTACTTCATGTCTATAAGTGTATTACTATACATGTAAAGTGAAATCTTGTTACTCTTGTCAGTTACTTTACATTTCAGATTTGTATATTACAACAAATAAACAAACACAAGAAATAACATTCATGGGGAAAAAAGAAATTCTTGTTGGACATCATATCACTCACATTGGTTAGGCCAAAAATGTATCAACATCACATCTGATGTTCTTCATTTCCATACACCGGGGAAAAAACTCCTTGAATGCACATCCTGTGATGTCCTCACATATGCATTCGAGGCATCCAACAAATACATCTGATTGTGTGGTCTATGATCATATACTTTCCACATCAATGCTGAATTATGACAATTGAATAGATCGTTTTGAATGTGATGGCTTACACAATAAAAACTGACTGAGAAGTTCTGAAGTGTTTGACAGTGTAAGTAAGAATCGAGTCATCAGTTTTGATCAACAAGCCATATGCAATTATTTGTTGTCCAAACTGCAGATAGTTGTATTTACTCTTTGCACACATGTGCCAAAGCATTTGCAATTTGCTCAAATCAATAAGAAATTCCAATCTGATGTGAAAAAGAAGCGAATTGTTCAGAGATCTGGACTTAATGTTTTGGGAAATAAAAAAATCATTTGAGAACTGAGCCAAAGCAATTGAGAAAAACTGTAAGTGACTATTTAAATGTGCACGTTTTGTCCACTACAAATCCTAAAAGTATATTTTTAAAAAGCAGTATCTGAGGATAATATACCGTAATATTAATTTAAAAGCCACTTTAGTGTGCTTCTAGATACAGTTTCATTACTCTTAAAACTTTTTCAATGCAATTATATAACAAATTACATTTTAAATATAAATCATTGTTTTAATAATCTGTTGTTTATTGTATAATTCTGTGTTATATTTAAAGTATAATAAAGTATTTTATTGACATTTCATATTTTCTACACAAAGTATCAGAAATTCGTACGTGTGGGAACGCGAGTGCCACTAGAGCGCGCTATTAAAACGTCCTGTTTTAGTTTTGGGCGGAGGCTCGCGAGCACGTCGGTCCTCCCATTTCTATGGTCTTCTCACGCAACCAGCGGCCATTTTACAAAGCCAGCGTCGGGAGTGCAGGTTACAAGCTCCGCGGTAGTTTTAAGGATAGTTCGTTGTTTAACCCTATCCACTACTCTCGAAATCTTTTTTAACGGTTTTTTTTCCCAGTTTGCTTGTGTGAAAATGTCTCGTGACCGGTCCCGTAACCGTGGAGGATTCCAGCACCGAGGCCGCGGAGGAATCGGGATGCGCGGCGGCATGGGAAACCCCAACTTTCGAAATCAAAACCAGCATCCTTTTCAAAATCGAGGACCCCAGATGGGTGGAGGGTTTAAGCCGAATCAGGGAAACCAACCCAGCCAGCTCTCTACGCCACAGAAGCCGCAGGAATCCAATCAGAACAAGCCAGTGGTCCAGTCACCTCCGGCGCAAGGCCCTGGTCTGGCCCAGCAGAGCAACAACAAAGGCCCGTCGCCGCAGCAGACCGCCAGCCCCGCTCAGCCGAAGATACAGTCTCCACCGCCGCAGAATACTGTAAAGACTCCGGACCTCGGTTCCCCACAGAACCAGGCCAGAAACAATCTTCCCAAAGGTGGGATGGGAAATGGCCAAAAACCTCCTGTTCCCGTGAAGAAAGACCAAGAGCAGACACCGCCTCCATCGCAGCAACAACCGAGCATCAAGAGCGAGGACTCTCAGCCTCAGGTAAAATTGCTTAATGTTTGGGGCGGGATCATAAAATAGAGTTTTTTAGTGATAAAGTGAATGAGTACGTTGCATTTATAAAGAATATTATTTTTAGCACACGTATTTGTTCGGTAGTGCATAGCAACGTTACTGAGAAAGATCCGCCATTTTGTAGACGCTTAAACAAAGGTTGCATTCAGTACTGGTTCACACCTGGTGTCTCCATCAGTATAAGACGCGTTGAAACGTAATAGTTTATTGCTATGTTATTAGTATGAGTAGTATAGAACGCGTTTTTCTCTCTTTTTTTTTTGCCTCTTTTGTTTTTGTTTGACCAGGTTGTTTAGTAAAAGTAGGTCATGTTTGCTTTGTTAAAGGCTGCGAATGACTCTAGTAACACTGATTTGTTTCGTTTTTCTTTTACGAATGTTTGGCTTCAGGAATTGAAGGCAACGTTGTCTTTGCTGCGTAAACCCGGGGAGAAAACGTACACCCAACGTTGCCGTCTGTTTATTGGGAACCTACCAAACGACATCACTGAACCCGAGTTCAGGAAATTGTTTGCAAAATATGGGGAGCCCAGTGAGATTTTCATAAATCAAAGCAAAGGTTTTGGATTTATCAGACTGGTAAGATTTCTAGCTTTAAAATAAAATGTTAAAAACATATTTGTTTGTATATACATAAAGATGATATATTTTTTATCTTTTTAGGAATCCCGTGCCTTGGCAGAGATCGCAAAAGCTGAGCTGGATGATATCCCGATGAAAGGCAGACCGCTTAGAGTTCGTTTTGCTACTCATTCTGCTGCACTTTCTGTGCGCAACTTGTCTCCATTTGTGTCCAATGAGTTGCTGGAAGAAGCCTTCTCTCAGTTTGGAATGGTGGAAAGGGCTGTAGTTATCGTAGATGACCGTGGCCGCTCAACAGGGAAGGGTATTGTTGAGTTTTCTTCTAAGCCAGCTGCACGGAAAGCCCTAGATCGAATCAGTGATGGAGTCTTCCTTCTCACATCGTAAGATTAAATTCTCTTTATTTGTACGATTTGGCAGACTTTTTTTTTGAGTTGGTATATAGAATATTTCTTCACGTAACCATGTTTGTGTTTTTTCTAGGGCACCCCGTCCAATTGTGGTTGAATTGTTAGAGCAGTATGATGATGAGGACGGTTTGCCAGAGAAACTTGCGCAGAAGAACCCCAGTTATCAGAAGTAAGTTCCAAATGCTTCATCTCATACTTTACTTTGTGTGACTAGAAAACTAGTTTCGTTGGGATTATAAAATCCTTTTAACCTCTTAGGTAGTTGTAAAAATGTTAACAGACCTTTTTGTTTCATGTAAATTAAGTTGGACAGATGGTCTGAGAAGCATTTGAGAGGGGTCATCAAAAAAAATCATTAGTCACCACATGCTTTGTATTGTAGGTTCAGCACAGCTGTCTTCGTTTCTGATCATTCCTTTTTTTCCTTCATGGTTTTATGTTGGTCAGAATATTTAACAGTTGTGATTTGACCACAGGGAGCGAGAGCAACCTCCTCGGTTCGCCCGTCCTGGCACCTTTGAGTTCGAATACTCCCAGCGATGGAAGTCTCTTGACGAGATGGAGAAACAGCAGAGGCAGCAAGTGGAGAAAAACATTCGTGAGGCGCGTGAGAAGCTGGAAGCAGAGATGGAAGATGCCTATCATGAGCACCAAGCAAACATGCTGAGACAGGGTGAGTTTGTCTCTGCTGAATGTATTCATGTTTGCCCTTGTTGTTAATTAAAAATAACAAGATTATGAGGGTGAATAATTGATTTGGTGTATATTTTTGCTTCAAAAGACCTTCTTAGGCGTCAAGAGGAACTTCGTCGCATGGAAGAGTTGCACAGTCAGGAGATGCAGAAACGTAAAGAGATGCAGCTCAGGTATGTCTGAAGTAGTGTATTATGGTTCTGGAAACCTTTTCTGTAATAGTAGTTAACTGATTGTTGGTTCTCAATTTCAGGCAAGAAGAGGAGCGCCGTAGGAGAGAGGAGGAGATGATGCGGCAGAGAGAAATTGAAGATCAAATGAGGCGCAAACGTGAGGAGTCCTACAGAATGGGCGGCTTTATGGATAATGTTAGTAAAGATTCCAAAAGCTCTTGGCATATAATTACAATGTTGGTGAAGTCCTTTTCAAATTGTTTTTTATTATTATTATTACAGAGAGACAGGGAGATGAGAATGAATCCTAGTGGCGGACTTGGGTTGGCTGGTAAGATTCATTTTAATGGTTCATTGTCTATAAATATATTGTCATACTAATGTGGCAAAAGTCTGTAAAAAATTTGAAACGCCTGTACTCAATATATATGCCTTCTGACTTTTCATAGCAAAGTATATACATCTGAAATGTATTTTATAATCTTTCAATTGTATACCTTGTATAATTTATTACGTGAAAATGGTCTTGATGTTAGCATGGCTTAAAGAAGTGATTAATTCATAGCAAGTAGAAAGCTTTTGAAATATTTTGGACTGTCCCTAAAAAAGGATTTTTCTGGTGAACCAGTAGTCCTTCGTTTTAAGCATTAGTCGACTAATAACACATGTATTAATTAAACCATTCAAATAATTATAATGAGCCTTTAATTGCCTATAGCCTAAGAAGTGCTCAAGCACACACGTAAAGCTTGCCACAGTGCACCAGCAGAAGTAATGATTCTGAATATGTGGAGGGAGAAAACAAAATGGGACACTGTGTTTAACATTTTATTATTTTGATAAACTGATGCTTTTTTTGAAGTCAGAGACACTGGCTCGTCCTCTCTTCAGTAGTGATGCACCTGTATGCATGTTTCACACTGAGAACATTGGTTTTCCTTTTGAGTTGGTCTGTTTGAAAGCAGACATATATTTTTAATACTTGTAAAGCTAAGATATACACTGGGTTCTATGCTCAAGTTTATTGACCAAGACCGTATTTGCTTTCATTTTTGCAATTAATTTTAGTTTTTTGTTATGAGTGCACACAAATAAACATTTGGCAAACCAAGCCTCTTCTGGTCAAAAAATGATTAGTAAACTAGGGTTGGGCAATGTTGACCAATTTGGCATCGTACGATGTCTAATGTGAAACATCGCGATGGACGATGATGTCTGTGGCGTTTGGGGGGTGTTTAGTTGTTACTAAAACGCCAAGCCCCGCCCCACGGCTGACAAAAATAACTTTGCGCGAGCAGGTGAGAGAGGATCGAGCCCAGGAATGATCGTGTGCGAGTGCTTGAATTGCGCACGGAAGACATTGAGCACGTGTGAGGGTTTGAAATGTGCTCGCGGACCCGTTTCTTCGCATATACATCTGTTTTCCTCGCTCTCCAGCATCAGTGGTGCGCTCGCTTATTAATGGCATAGATTTGCTGCCGTAGATAGATTGAAATATTCAATGCAGGGCTGTACGTTCACTTTTTTTTTTTTTTGCACACAGCACTAGTGCTACAGAAGTTTTGTAGCACATGCCAAACAGTTGTAGCACAAGTTAAGGGTGAGATATGGCAAAAAATATCATAGATGAATCAAATAAAGGTGCTATTTCAAAATGTGTACGCGCTCAGAAGCATGCATGAATGAAGTGTTTAACCGGCAAAAGCTAAAAAGCTTATGCACTTCTATGATTGTGCATAAGTGCTGTGTAACTACTGCAGAGATGACATTTGATGTGAATGGATGTCACATTTGTACAGAATATTGATACAGCTGATATTGAACATGCGCTGTGTAGCATGATATTACAATAATTCTTTAAAAGCTGATCGTGAAGACATTTTAATCATCCACCATCAAAAATCGTCATATCTCATGCCCCTAAATATAATCAAGCTCATACACAAACATCTTTCAACAAGGGCGTTTATCAGATGAAGATATTTCCATTTGATGGTCGCATGAAGTCTGTTTTGAAGTAGTTTTTTCTGTTTTGAGTTTGCACTCCTTATTTCCACTATAAAGTCCTTTGGTCCATAAAAGCATGATTTATGAAATATAACACACAACCATTATATTTTACAGATATGCCATTTGGGTCACCTAGCCAGAAGTTCGCATTGACAGGAATGAATTTTGAAGGACACCAGGGAATGGGGGGACCAGCACCAGGGGGCATGGTGCCCAACGAAATGGTAATGTATTTCTGAGTTGAAATCGAGAGTGAATGTGGTGTGCTTTGTGTGCGTGATCAATTTTGAATGGAGCTGTTGTGGTTCATAGGAATCGAGGCCATTTTGTGTTTGGAGGTTTAGTGTGGAAGTCAGGTGTGAATGGGTTATTTCTAGACCTGTCATTGGGGCAGTTCACTGTTGTGACTCAATTTTATTGTCTCCATCTAGTGGCAGAAGTCATTTTCAGCACTCAAGCTCAGCTCCTGTTACTTTGAATGTCTGTCTGTACTAAAGCCCAAGAATTTTTATACAACTGTCTGCTTACAGTTGCACATACTTGTAAGTCCTGTCTAAATTGCTAAAAAGACAGGCATGTTTGCACTCTGTTTGTGTAATCTTTAAAATAGCAATGTGCCATCTTATCAAATACAAAGCCTGGTGAAATAATACCCTGTGACATACTGTGCTTGTTTTGTGGTGGGTTTTTATTCATTTATTTATTTTTTTTCAATTTACACTTTTAAAATCCATGTCAAGGTCTTGTCAGTGCTGCAATGGTACCTTCATGGAAATGCGGTTTCCATGCTTTGAGCTCTTTTTCGTAGTGTCAACCGACTGGGCATTTAGTGCAGATAGACCTAAAAGCAACTTGATCACAAAATGAATGTGACTTAAAGTTACAGTGACTGAAAATTATGTGGCTGAGCTTTTGGGGAGCTGCTTGGAGATGTGATGGTTGGCATACGTACTTAAATATGTTGATATTGGATGGTGAGAGTGGGGTTCGGTTTGACCCCTATTGGCAATAATGTAAAGAACTTTTCCTTGGATGTGGCACACATTTTTATAATTGCCAAGATATAATTCTTATATGTCCTATTGGTGTGCTCTAAATATTTATATTTTAATTTAAGACTTTAAGTATTTGTCTCAACTTTTATTACAGCAGTTTGTAGTAATAATGTAGTTGCAACTGAAGTCCATACATAGTGAATTCATACTATGTTTACTTGTCCTAAGCTCGTGCTATGAATGCTGTGTGTTGCAGCAAAGTAGTTCAGGAAAACCAGTGCTTTAGAGATTGTTGCGTTGTTGAATGTGTGCTGCTTTCACAGCAGTATAGCTGAGCCCTTTTGATGCCCTAGTTAAAGACTGTGTTATTGGGAATATGGGAAGTGGCCTTTCATTCCAATAGGCTTTAAGCATCAATAATAGCTCCACATTTCCACAGACCTTGTTATGTTTATAATGTGTATTAAAAAGAGAATTAAATTTAAAGCCCTATTTATGGGCATTTTCTCATTCTGTTGTCAAAAGTAACCTGATTTAAATTAACAAAGATTTAATACTCTGCTTTTTTTTATTTTATTTTCTTCTATTGAAATTGGATTAATTGTTTTACAAGTGTCTTAAAGCAAGTATTTTGTCTTTTATGTAAACATTTTCGTTGAATGTTGTAGGTAGATGTCTCTGATATGGGCTAACACTAAAAGTCAACATGAAATCAAAATGGACCCCATCTGCTTTCTTGTTTTTATTGTGCGTTATTTGTATGACACGTTTTTTTTTTGGTAATTATCAAATGTTAATTACTTGCTCAACCTTTACAATAATTGCTTTTGATTTCGTGACCAACTAAATTTCGTCATGAGTGCTTTTGTTTTAGGAGAAGAACACTCCCTTTCAAATCTGAGTTTTGTGTTTTTTTTTGTTTGTTTGTTTTTGTTTGTTTTTTTACCCTTGTCGGCTTTTTTGTTTTTTGTTTTTTTTCATTGAAATGGGCTTTATGGAGGAAAAATTGGTTGCAAGTGCCATTTCATGTTGACTTTAAATGGTCAACCTCAAAGGAATTGGACTCACAGCAGGCAGATATAATGGCAAGTTTGCAAGTTGCAAAAAAAATAATACTATATGCTTTGAAAGTAAAATTGGCTAATCTGTAAAGATTTGAAACTGTATTTAAGTTTCAAAAACACTGCTTGCATTTTTACTGCAAACTAGAAATGCTGTTTTTAACATTTTCGGACATTTTCATGTCATCCAGTTAACCTGCAGTACCACTGCATGTTCTGACAAAAACCGGATAAACACTCTGACAAACTGAAGAATCTTGTTTTAACATTGAATTATGTGATGACTAAATAATTTTTTAATATATAAAAGGGGCCATTAACACATTTTCAAATGCAATGTGTAAAATTTAAGTAAAACCCTTCATAAATGTTTAGAAGTTTATCTAGGAAACAGAATATTTTAGGGATGCACGATACTGGATTTTTGCCAATATTAGATATACCAACAATTTAACTCATTTTGTATTTGATTTTCCATTTGTAAGTGGTTTAAAGCAAAAGAGTTGTAAAAACTCTTGCGCATATAATATATAAATCAGTGTAGTCTATATAAAGTTGGTGTTTTGTTTTACTGCTTTATTTAGCCAGAAACGGTCTAAATATATTTTCTTTTGCTTACATTTTTTAGTAGGCAAACGGTGCACCCTACAAAATTAGAACTCCTTATTCAGCAGGCATTAGGACCTGTGCAAGCTGTTGCCACTGCATGTGTACTTGCGGTTTACTCTAATCATAAACCAAACTCATCATTCTGTACGTGCATTCTCGGTTTAAATGCAGTGATCCAAAACCAATTTAATCCTTTCACCATTCGGGCAAAACTTTACTTTAATAAGAAGCAATGCTAACATGATTTAATTGCTAACACATCCTGAACACGTTAATTTGTTGGTGTCGTTTTTATATCGGGACGATATTTAATTTTAATGCCATTATCTATTGATTCCGATATTGGTCTGATTATATTGTGCATCCCTAAGAATAATAATTTTAAACTAATTTGTGTTTAAAATGTAGAAGTTGGTAGTTCCCTTGACTCAAAGGGCTTTTGTGTTAAAGTACAAACCCCTCTGGCATAATTATAAGTTTGGGGTATTCAACGCATTTCTGCTTTAAAATCTCCCATGCAATTGGGGCTAGTAACTGTTTCCTGCTGAATTTATCACAGCAGCGCTATTGGAATGCATTGTAATGGGATTTGACTAATAAATACATTACCCTCTCTTCCTTTTCCTATGTCACCTCTGGCACCTGTGGATCTGCGTGTTGGAACGGTTTCGTCGATTGTTTTCCTTGGATCCCACTTTTATAATGCTTTGCTCAAAATACTCTTGGAACTCATGGAACTTGTTACCCCTTTGTTACCTTTCTCCCCTACCCATGGACGTAAACGCCATAATTTCTACAAAACTAAATACCCAACTGATACATAACTGAAAATGGTCCATGTAGCGCAATGAGCGTTTCCCACAAGGTGGCCCAGGGGGTCCAAGGGGCATGGGTGCTGGAAACCCAGGATTTGGCAGGGTCCGTGAGGAATATGAAGGATCTGCCAAGAAGCCACGCTTCTGATCTGGCACTTTAAATTCAAAGTTTGTACGTGGAAATCCAGAAGCTCGGTTCTGGGGGCGCAATTTGATGTATTTAAGTTTAAGAAGAATAAGAATTTTCTTGCAGTTTTAGCCTGAAAACTCAACCCTTTTGTGGCAAGATTTTGTTCGTCTTATTTTTATTTTGTATTCTTAATAGGTTTAATAATAAAACCATTGAAGCCTGCAGTGGCTTAGTGATACCAACATGTAATCCTCTTTCTTACTAGTCTTTATCTTGTCATGTTACTTGTGTTATACTGGTGAATATTGTAAATTGTCCTGATCTTACTATGGCTGTGTTCTGTGCCATTCGCATTTAAAATACATGTACATTTTCAATAAAGAGTGCAGTTGGTTTTCCAAAACCCCAATAAGATGTTCTTGGCACAATGATTACTTTTGCAAAGTGTCAGATATGACACCTGTCACTTGTAAGATATAGGCATCTAGTGCATCTTTAAGATTGTTGCATATAGGCCCCTTTATATTACAGCTTGGATTTCTTGCTGAAGTTGAAAAACGCTATTAAGATAAATATGGGTTGATGGGCCAATATCCGTTTTAATTTTGAAATGTAGCTTTTTTTAATGTAGCTTTTTTAACATACTTGTATGCAGTGCGTATACAGCCCTTGTGTGGTTCTTGTGCAGTGCAGAAAATTTAAACACAGCCTGTTCAATGGTAGTAGGCTATTACAAATTTATTTAGATTTAAATTGACATTTACCGTTCAACTTTTTTTCTTTTTCTTTTTGCAAGTAAAACTTTATAAGCAGTCCTGCTCGTTGTAAAGAATTTTATTTTTGCTGACTTTGTGACATCAGTTTGTAGTTGTTCTTGCTGTAAACCTAGCCAAACAGCTGTGTGTTGGCTGTCAAACACATGACACGTGCTTTTATGGCATAATTAAAATTCTTAATCCATGTTAATTTTTACTGCAAATAATGCAGTCACATTCATTCAGCACATTTTGGGCAGCAAAAATAGGAATGATTGCTGCAAACACGCCACTCTAGGAAAACACATTGTCAGGCTACATCTGTGTGCAGGGTGAATGCTCTAACCTGTTAAATAATGTTACATTTATAAAAATACGCACTGCAAACAGAGTATGTGTAAAACAGGCTTTAGCCATGATCAGTTCCAGAACTTTCCTTAAAATACACATTGTTATAACCTCAAACACAAAATACAGTAATACATTATTTTCCAATGAGGAAAAAAAAAAAAAAAAAAGTCTTCTGCTGCGTAAAGTCAAGTTAACCGTGTATTGCGATTTTAGAAAACTTTTGGCTGCTTGTTGGCTTTTGTATACAGTCAGCGGAAACGGTACAAACTCCTTTTTTAGAATTTTAATTGTAAGGTTTACGCAGCATTTTGTTTCCACAGAATTACGTAATTTTTGTGCTGTTTAAATCTAATTCTGCTAATCCATTTTCGTCCTTTATTTTGTATTATTATACTGAACAGAGCAGCAGTTTTAGGCCCATTTGACTTGTAAGTTTTCTTTTTTGCTGCATAAATAAATCTAAAATGATCCATATATTAGATTTTTTTTCATTGATTTTAAAGCAACATTATGTAGTCTCTTTGGGTTTCTCTTGTGATTTTTTTTTTTTTTTTTTTTTTTTTTTTTTTTTTTTTTTTTTTTTTTTTTTTTTAATATTACAAAAATCATTTGTATATTATTGTCGTTTAAACCGTGGACAGCAGTAGATATGTATTTCTTGCATCTATAAAGCAAAGCAGACTGTTGTACTCACTCACCAAACATGCATACTTCCAGATCAGACATTTGTCTTACTAGAAGTCAGTTTACCATCAGAATGTTTTCAACATAGATTTCAATTGTTGCATATAGTTGCTTTAATCTGCCGTCAATGATGAAGTGTATTTTACTTCAAGCATGCTTTCAGTGCATATTCCAGTGTTTGATTAAACCAATAATCCTTCCTAAAACTTGCATCGTTGAAGTTTTGTGGAGGGAGTTTTTTGGGGGAGGGAGTGAACATTGTAGTTTTACTTTGTTGTCTTTACACATTAAACCTGCATTCTGTAAATGTTTTTCGGTTAAAAAAAAAAAATATCCGAAATCAGTATTTGAGGAAGTACATAACCAACTGGTATAACTAATATTTCTTAAGTCCTTTTCATAACTTTAAGCTTATATACTAGTACAACTCAAAATCAAAAGCATTATGAGCATTACACTGCATCGTAACATCTGTAAACATAAAGCTGCTGTCCCAGCTAATAGGCTATATCGCATCCCTGAAAGGATTATGAAATGCTTAATTGAAATTAAATTACTTTCCAGTTTTTTTTAATGTACAGTTTATTACAGATGGCCTGGGATTACACCCGATTCGTATAATATAGAGAACCAGTTCAAAGAAAGAATCACTTGCTTTTTGGGTTAAAAGAACATTTTAACATGAAATTTGAATGATTTGACAATTAGAGAATGTTAACTCTTACCAATTTGAGAACAGAGTATAATTATTATATAATTTGCACTGTTTGATGTGACATGAGCTAATCAATAGTTGGGTCTAATCACCATTGTACCATGGTTTATTGTAATGCTATTCACCTAACTTGGTCAGAACAAACATGGCAGATATGTTGCATGTTCTGGTGAAAATTCTTATTTAGGTTGTATATTCAAAGATGTAACCTAGAATTTGTGATTGATCAAGTACAGTATCCACATTAGTGCAGCGTAGGGCTAAGTGGTATTTATCAAGCGATATATTATGCGCATCTCATCAGTAAATTCAGTTGCTTGTTTTGGATTATAGGTTCCTCCTCCTGATTTGAAACAAAATGCTAAAAATTTTAGTAGGTCAAGACCTTTTATTAAACCTTTATCATATTATAAAAGTAATTTTGGTATAAAAGTTTTTAGATATAGTTTACACCTTTCACTTAACATTAGAGGTGTATATATGCTTATGTGTGTATATACATATACATATACATATATATATAGATATATCTCTTTTGTAAAACACTTAAGTTAAGCTGAGTTAACTAATGGCTAATAATGGTACTCCACTGTACTCCTTATTTCTTAGCATAATTATAACACTACATTTTTATATTAAAGCTTGACTAATATGTTGTATTTGACAATTATCAAATAGTTAGATTCACAATGTATTCATAAGTACTAATTTATAATGTGATATGATTTAACTTTGATCACCATTATAATTATAATTTCACTTTGCATGGTGTGAGACCTACATTTTGAAATGTACACTTCATTTGATATAATAAACAATCTTATTCTCACTTTTGCATTACATTATTTGCAAGTAACTTTATTTTGGAATTGCCTTGAGTGAAGACTACTAATTTTATTTTATGTTTTCTTATTAAATTCAATTTTTATTTCAATTCAATCTAGTTAAATAAGAGCTAATAGTTTTCCACTGCACTCTTATACTTTGTTGGCATAATTTTAACACACTGCATTTTTATTTTAAAGCTTGACTACTATAATGTGTGTCTTTTCAAATACCTGTCTTTTCTATATATCAAATACTTGGTTTAACAATGCATTCAAAATTTTAATAAGTTTTTAATATGAACTAATTTAATTTTACTTTGTGTGTAAGACATTTTGGATTTTACACTTCATTTGTTTAAAAACAAAATAAAAATTCTTATTCTATTCTCACTTCTGCATTAGGTAATTTTACTGGTAACTTTCTGGAATTGCCTTCAGTGAGGACCACTAATTTTTTTTTTTTTTTTTACATTTTGCAATTTAAACCTTGAAAATTTGTTACCTTGATTTATATCAAATTTGTCTTCATATGAAACCATGAGTGATTTATAATTTCACCTAAATTCTTAACGTACAATATTTTCTTTATTATTTTAAGTTCTATAGCTTATGTAATTTTTAACATCAAGAATGGAGCTGGAAAAGGTAATTTCACATGCAGATTTTCTCAGATACATTGTGGAAGCAAATGTTATTGTTTGTTGTGTTGGTTTTCTATACATTTTTTTTGTCCTTAACAGGTTTGTTCGTGACTTCCGAAGTATCGTCAAGTTTGGAACTGTTTTGGATTTTAGCCATTTGTCCACTATTAGTTTCTGCTTTATATGGCATGCCAATGGACTGTTCACCAGCTAATGTGTAATGTTCTCAAAATAGCAGAAATATATATATTTTTTTAGAACAAGGTTCTAGTCTGATTGACTCCACTTACCAGTCAGGATGTTTAGTTTTTGAATGGTCCACCTGGAAATATTTATTTAACAGTTCTCAAGCTTCTTCTGTGAGAACTGCAAAGGAACAATTAGTCACTAGATTTGCTATTATTTTAAATCTTCAAGAGCTTTAAGACCCTCGGTGGCAAGTAGACAATGCATCCCTGACCCTGCCAGTAAATTACCCCTTTTCCACCAGCATAAACCAGTGCTATTGCCGGTTTACTGGTGATGCTTCTAAGAATTGGTTTGCCTTGCTATTGGCTAGAGATCCACCCCAGAGCCTAGTCTTACATCACTGAATGCCATCTGAATAAGTCTCATTTCTCGTAGCGAAGAGCCAAACACAACTGGCTTGTTTGGGATGCATCGACGATGAGCGGACCAATCGGTGCAGTGACTTGGTGCTACTTGTGAATGACTTTTCCTGGTTCGGAGCTGGTGCTTTGAGTGTTGAAAAACAAAGAACCAACTTGAGACTAGTTTCTGGCTCTGAATCTGCACTCAAACAGCCTTGGTGGAAAAGAGGTATCAGCTACACATTGTTCTTAAAGTTATATCTTTTCCTAAACACCATGTGTTAAAACATACCATGGTTGGTCTTTTCATGTCAGCTTCGTGTCATGACAGGTTTGAGTTGTCTCTGTTTGAGCAGAATGAATAACGTTAGACATATTTGCTACAAAATGTGACTTTCTGGCATGCAACTACTTCATTATTTTCCAAAAACTCGACCTGGTTCAATTTAAAACAACTACCTTTATTTTGCTTCATCACTAGTGTTACACTGTAACTAATAATTGTTGCTGCTTTAATACGTCACAAAACTAGAGGTAGTATTACATTGAAGTTATTTTACAGTGGATTTTTAAAACCATATTTCAAGAAATGTTTTTAGAAAGCGAACTACTCAAATGCCATTGTTAGCCTTTTTTAAATAACTTAAGAATAAAGTTGAAAAACATTTAGCATTCCCATTTTTTTTTTTGTATTATATTATTAAAGATGGAAAAAATTAATATACCTTTATAGTTAGAATAAACTTGTCTTAAATTTCCAAAGGTAAGATAAAGGATGCATTCCAGGGCTCATCAGTAAGTGTCCTGTGGCCAGCATTAATACTGCTCCGGCCAGTTTACAGAGTTGTCATTGGTTCGATTAGGTAGGCACTTGACACACAAAGCCACCACTTGACATTTATGCAGATGGCGCATAAGTTCAATTGTGTTTTGCATAAAATACAAAACTTAAGCTCTCTTCAAGTGTAAACACTGTTGCTAATGTTTTATTTGGGAAAACTATTGGGAGAAAATCAAGTCAACGTAGATCAAAGAATTTAGGTCTTAAAGAGTGTTTTGTGAATCTGGCCATAGTTATAAATTGAATAATGTAATTCTATTATTGATGGGTAGACTGAAATTCATATTTGTGCTGATATTGTGTCGCTTTCTTTTTTGAGCAGCTTTGTTCAGACTAATTGGATTAAGTTGGATTCATAAATTTGATTCTTTAGGTAAAGTTTTAAAACATTAGGGCCTTTTCACACAGCGGGAACTATTTTGTAGTACCCAAACTAATTATGGAAATACATATTTTTTGTCATGTTTACACTAGGAATGATATTAGTTCCACGAACTAACCGTTTGGAGGAACTATATTAGCTCCTACTTTAAAGTAGGGGCTGAAATATTTCCAGGAACTACTGGTGACATAAGTTTACACTCATTGGCTACATGCTTACGAAAACACCTGCCATGGTTTAAAATGCTGTGCAAACACATAGGGCCAGTTTCCCGGATAGGGATTAGATTAAGCCAGGACTAGACCTGTGCTAATTTAGGACATTTAAGAATTCTTAGAAACAAAATGCATTATCTGTGAGTATTTTAAGACCAAACAGTGACAATGATGTGTTTTAAGAAATTTCAGTGCAAGCTTTTTCCAATTTAGACAGCTAATCTAGGACTAGTCTTAAACCCTGTTCGGGAAACTGCCCCATAATATGTAGATATTATATCAACTTATTTCTTTTATAAATGCCTTTTACTTGAAAACTGTGTCTATGGTGTTCTTTTTTGTTTCCCTTGTTGGACACCGTGCACAAATGACATTGCAGTCAACCGGCTTAGTACACTTTTTAGTACCCGCTGTCAGTGCGAATGCCACCCTTTAAATGGTACTGGGATGTAGTTCACACAAAATTTCCCAGTACTTTAGAACTGTACTTTTAGTTCTGGAACTAAAGCGGTGCAAAAGGCCCTTTTAAGTAATTCAAAATGAGTATGGGATTATTAGGACCCTTTTATAGTTAAACAATTGTTTAACAATATTGGTAGTGCTTTTTTCCTTGTTTATGAATTGAATTAATGTGATTGCAGAACCTGCGTTCTTCAAGAAGCGAGTGCTATACCATATGAGAACTGCTCTGGATTGTCCTTTGTTTTTGGCAGCTGGATTTCTTTGGTCCTTTTTAGAGTGGTAAATTCATATGTACATGATCCTTATTTTTGCAAACACTGAGGAACTGCTTTCAAGTTGCTGTGCATTGTCAGAAAGGGAAAAAATCTAATTTGGGAAGACTAATCAAAACATCAAAAATGTCTGATTTAAATAAACTTAAATATTCAGTGTGTAGATAAAGGCAGGAGGCCTATTTAGAAACAACAGGAAGCTAGGAATTAAATGAGAATTATCTGAATATTTATATATTTCTCCTGTTTTAACACCACCTTAAATTATTTTGACCACCTTGACGAAAGATTTGAATGAAGGGATGGGGAAAAAATGTTCTCATTCCCACCTGAAGTCCTTGTAGCTAGATGCCTGGATATTAGCGGGAAGGAACAGAAAGATAAATAATTCTCAAATTTCAAGAACACCACACCACCTCCAGGCTTGGTAAGTTCACAACGCATGGTTACTTTACAGTCTGCCAAGCCCTGCAAGGAAACCATTTTAATTCTGCCTGTTTGGGGGTTTGTTTTGTTTTATCTCTACAGTGTACTACCATAGCTATAAATATTTCAATAGAGGTCCAACTAAAAAAGGAGAAAAAAAAACACTGAGCAAACTCGGACCTTATTTAAAGGATAGATCACTCAAAACAATAATGCTTGCCCTCATGTCATTCCAAACCTGTATCATTTTTCATTTACACAAATAAAAAGTGGACTGCATTTTTTAAGCATCATCAGTAATCTCTGTACAAGTCTGAGCTATAAACTTTCGTTCTCGTATTTCTGTGACATAAATGATCGTTACCTAAACATGCTAACTGCTCTGTCAGTGGCAGTGTGAACATGCATTTGAATACATTTTAACATGGTATATGGTAGTGAGTCTAACGCCGAGTTCAAACTGCATTATTTTAGCCCCAATTTTGACTCGCAGACAGGTCAAGTGAAATCACAGGCAAATCGGTGCTCGTTCATGCGAGTGACAATCACACAGTGAATTATAAAAGACGTGATCCGAGAGAATCGCCAACACCCATGAGATATTTGGCATGCTAAATATCTGGACCTGTCAGCGATTCAAAATCATGCCGTGTAATTCTGACTGAATAACATCAGCAATTATTTACAGCCAATGAGAGGGCAACATCCAGGGCAGCGCGATTTTGGGGGAGTTACAAAGGTAAAGAAGGTAATTATCCTCGTCCATAATCTTCTATGTTGCAAGAGCACACATGCAATTTGTATGGCAAGCTTAATTTGCTTGCTATTTTTTTTTTTTATAATAATCCCAGTCTCACGTGAGAACTCTGGTCTTGCACACGTGAACTCCCATTGTGTCCACGTCACTTCTCGCGTTTAGCAGTGAGTTGTCTGCAATTCTTCCTGTTGTAAATTCATGCAGTGTGAACACAGCAGTGACTGAACACTACCCCAGATAGTTATAAAGTGTGAAAAGATCTGTGATGCGATTACTTTGAAAACCTGCAGTCTGAACTCGGCATTAAGTAGTAAGTTTCCACAATCCAATCATTTCAGATCAGTTTCTTAAATTGTGGCTCAACATGCAAAAACCTAAAATTGTTAATGTAACTGCACCTTAAGTCACATAGGTTTGGAGCGACAGAAGGGTTAGTAAAAAAAAAAAATCTGATTTCAATAGTCCAGTAGGAATTTATACAGAATATCACGTAACATTTGCCAATTTGTTTGATATCACTCTGCATGTAGTTACCACTGTATACACTGGGACCATACATTTCCATATCCTATTGATCGTGTGACCAGACTCTATGGTTAAGACTGTTTTTCCCCTTTGGCAGAGTACAGTGGAAGCTTACCTTTTCAGGCTCCTGTGATTATAGCAAGTGTGACAAGAGCTTGTCTCTGTCTGTACTGTATTGAGTGAATGGTGGTGCTATAGCTGAGCATTAGGGGCCAGTGTCCAGCTTACCCACAGACTCCAGCAGTTGGTAACATTGAGGATTAGTTCTACAGATCAGTGGACAGTTGAGCCTGGACTTATTTGCATCAAGAGGTATGCTTGCATATCACCGGAAAAGGTAAGTGATCTTGTCTTTTGTTCCATGCCAATAAAGAACTACTTTCATCAGTTGTGTTGAAATACTACCTGGGTTCTGGCATCACACTCCTGAAAATGGATTCACGGTGCAGAAATTGTTTTTGTAAGCAGTACTTGAAATGTGTTTGGTACTTTGGCTTCCTCTGTGTCTATTTCAGCTGCTCTGTAATGTCTTCCACACAGCAGCTGTTTTTGAGAGCAGCAGCACTACTTCACCAGGCATTGTGTATTTAAGCACTCTACAATAATCAAATCCAAGGAGCGTGTTAGTGGGGCGGTGGCATTCTATTGACTTCATGTTCTGAGATGGCGCTAAATTCTCTTTCTGCTTGGACAAGGAAAAATGTGGTTCATGGTGAAGGCTAGATTTCTAAACCTGAATCTGAATAGAAATGTTCAGAAATGCTCTTTAGTCCACTTTTGATTCAAGCTGAATTTTGAATTTACGTGGTTTTAGGGTGGGACTTTGTTTTTGTTTTTTTCTCTCCAAGAAAATATTTTATATGAGGGTTGAATATCTGAAGCAGCTGGTTCCGCTGCGTAAACATACAAAACGTTTGGGGTTGTGAAGGTTTGTTTTTGAAATGGCATGTGCTCCTCAAGAAAAATGATAATAGTACAATAATTGGTACAATTTAAAATGTTTCAGTTTTACTATATTTGAAAATGTATTCCCCTAGTTCTCAGCAGTCATTTTTCCAGTCTTCGGTGTCACTTGATCCTTTAGAAATCATTCTAATATGTTGATCTGATGCTCAAGAAATATTTCTTATCATTAGTTCTATATATTTTTTTTTTGGAAACTTTTTGTTACACTGCTTCATGCAATTCTGTACTAATTGTACAAAGGTGTACCAAGTAATTGTAATAAACATACATTGTTTTTGCTTGTAATTGTGTGATTTACTGTATTATATGTACACCAGGTCGCTGCTAGTTTCATTTATTTTCTTTCTTCATTAGGATCCTTTCGAAAGAATAGCATTTAATTTGAATAGATTAATTACTATTTAAAAACAAATTTAGCATTTTGTTTTTCTTTGACAGTATTTACCAGTTAAGCAATGATGCTCTAAATTTTGAGTGAGATTCATATCTCAGTTTCCATTCATTCCATTCCAGACCTTGTCTGTCAACTGTTGTAGTCTTCAAAGGACTCCTATAATGAATAGCCTTTACATTTGTTTTCTTGATGCTGCAAAAATTTATTTATGGCAGTGTAAATGGCTCGTCTTTCTCTCTCCTTCTCTCACTTTTCAATCCTGGCAGTCTAACTAGTCTGTTTGCTTCATAACTACATGGATATCACAGTAATGCTGCCTCTGCTCTTTACAAACTTCCCTACATGGACTGGGTGGGAAATACTCGGGGTAATGAAGCAACATTTATTTGGTGCTTCCCCCATATCTGCTGTGATCCTTTATACTTCACACAAGTATTGCGCTCATGCCAGTAATTTGTTCTCCAGCCTTGTATCGCAGCCATGTTACTGAAAAAACTGTATTAATGGTGTATCAATTCACTGAGTGTGTGCGTATTCCTGCTCCTGTGGATGATCGGAGCGCTTCTGAATAACATATTTATAATGCTGGATCAGCATTCTGTCTGGATGTGCGTGTACATGTCTGTTTATCTGCACTGTGATCCATTCATCTTGGCCCTGATCTGTCATTTTGATAATCCTGGTATGGGCCATGAGTTTTTAGTTCTATGGAGTGTGGTGCCAGAACTGACCTTGTGACCTAGTGGCTGCCTCAGATAGGCAGATCTTTAACACTACGTCTGTTAGAAATTTGGGACTGTGTTTGAGCTATTGCCTGTACGGAGTTCAAGTGTCTTTGAACTTGTCAGTTAGTGAGCTGTACAGAAACTGTAAGACAGTCTTCATGAGTGAGATGAATTAATATTTGCTCTTCAGCTATATATGCAAAAAAATCACTTGGCATTGTACCTAACCATATATTTTACCATCATAATGCAGGAGTATTTTCCATGATTTTCTATTTTGAATGAGAAGTTATCATTTATTTTTCAAAGGAACTACTTCACCCACTGTTTTCTATTCTTCTATGTTATACATATTGTTAATGAAAATAGGACTCTGTAAGTCAGTCATATAAAGCAGTTAAGGTAGGACTCTGTATAATGGTTTATTTTTGTATCCTCACTGCCTTTCTCTCACTGCAGGGGCCTCGGGTGATTGAAGGAGGTTAAGCAGCATTGTACACTTTAAAATATGGGTAAGCAGTCACGTAACACTTCACAATGAAAAGCAAAGGATGATCCCACATGTGTCTTTATCATGGAGTCATTTTTTTATTTTTAGGTCAACTAAGGAACCAGTTCTCTCAGCAGCTGAGCACTATGGGCATTAGATGTTCCTGTACGATGGACAGTATGCAGGTCTGTGAAATAATTCAGTATCATAATTTATTATAGAAGAATGTCAATGTGGGGGAAAAGTGTGTAAAAGGTGTGTTATGCAACCAGATTACTAATTTTGTCCTCTTATCCTTTTCTTCTGTTTGTAGAAGTACCGTTGGAGTGTGACTCGGCAGTTTGGGAAATCTCGAGTGGAGCACTGGCTGCATAATGATCATATCCAATTTTAAATAAACTACTTAAAGATCCCTATGTCTGGTTTTTGGGAACATTTATTGAGTGAAATTTTATTTGGAACCGCAGAACCTTGATCTTGTTTGTTGAACTTCTTAGAAAACGTTAGAGAGGGAGGTGGGGGGGGGGGGACTGGCAGGTTCTGTAGGTCTACAAACACAGACGGACCTCTGTAACCCAGTAGCACCCAGGCTGTTGTCCAGTATCAATTAAGGTCAAGGTGCTATGTTTCTCTTGTTTTATCACTGTTGTGTCCTATTGGCTGGCAGCTACTTCTGGAAATCATTCAAAAAGGAAGATAAACCTGCAGTCTGAGAAGTGTGGTGCAGTAAATGTGGGTTAGGTTTTTTTTCCTTCTGCCAGTGTTTTTAACACATTCAAAATATTGGGGGGGGTAGAATTGTCATATCACAATGTGTTTCCCAGCATTGGGATTTGATTTGAAGGTGATTTAATGACCCTGACATCAAATATCTCCATACTCCAGGATATCTCTGAAATGCTGAAGTCTTTCTGTGTGCTGTAAGCTGACAACAGAGCAAGAGGGAGGGAGAATTTGGTGGTGTGCTACCAATGGGCTTGCCTGATGTATTTTTAATGCACATGAATGATTGATCACTGTATATGGACACATGCTCTCCGGAGGGGCTGCTGCAGTCTGTCTGGTGCTGTCGGTGCAGATATGAGTGCAACCAGGGGACCTACTGGACTGAGTGTGAACACTGTGGAATTAAAACATCAGTGGGCAATACAGAGAAATCGCACTCTGGTCCGGACGTACCTGCTCTCCAGTTCTGTGCTGCCACTTCCTGGCTCGTGGAGCAGAGATGATTTCAGACTTCCATCATTGTCCAGATCAACACATGGTCGGACCACCACAGTGCCTCTCAGGTAAGCTGATACCTGGCGCCTCAAAGCCTGGGCTTCAGCATCATTGATAGCTAGAGAGCTGGTTGCTGTATGTGATATTAAAATTACCCAGTTTAAAAATGGGCACATTCAATTTTCTTTTGTAGTATACTATTCTATATAATATTTAAACATGGTTTTATAAAACATCCCTTAAAATAACCTTTTTTTAGGGTTAGAAAAAAAGTGAAATGCAACAATGCAATCCCCTACAATTTTAAAATTTGTGCTTTGCATTCAACTTTAAACCTGTAAAAATGTGAGCATATACAGCTCTGCACAATGGAGAATGCTTTAGAAACCTGAGAAACATTGCTCTTGCATGGCAACACACCCAAACAGCTAAATTACACAGATTATCCAATGAGAGAAGCCGTGCAATGTATGTTGTGCTGGCCATATTATGAAATGGGCAGAGGGGGGAAAAAATCTATATAAAAATTATTTTTTTGGAATCCCTGATACATATTTTATGTTTCAGTGGATCATGATTGGTCGGTATATGACTTTTGCAGTTTAATAACCCTTTTTGTGTCTGGACTGGTAGCTCAATTGGTATTCCAAAGTTTAACAAAACAAATAAAACTGCATTTATTTAATCAGAAATGCAATACAAACATTTTTTCTATTATTTTAAAAATATATTTCTGTAGTGGGAAAGCTGAATTTTCAGCATCATTTCTTCTGTGTTACTCCGAAATAATTCTATTAAAGCTAATTTGCTGCTCAATAAACAATGTTGAAAACTGCTTATTTTAAATAGTCTCTTATAACATCACCTTTACCCTCAGCTTAATTGGATCAATTGAATGTGTCCTTGCTGAATTATGCATTATAAAGTCCTTTAAAAAAATAAATCTTACTGACACCAATCTTCTGATTAGTAGTATTTTCGGGGAAAAAATATTCTGTATATCCTCTCATGTGTCTGTTTTTGTCTTCTCTGATCTCCCAGCATCAGTGAGCCCTGCTTGTTCACCCCAGGCCAGAGAGCGGTTTTTGAGGGGTTTTCAAAAAAACGCCGCCCCCTTCTACACAAACGTGACCCATCTTCTCCCACCGGCAAGACCCTTGAGAACACACAGACGCCTCAGCAGAGCTATCATCAAGTGTACATGCATTTCTCTCAGCCTCTGAAGCCTATACCAAAGGTTGGACAGGCCTTTTCTCACAGTCAGCGGCGGGCCACAGAGAGCAGAGGCCTGCAGGCGTTAGTGAAGCAGCGCAGACAGCCCATAAACCTAGAGACTTTATCTGTCAAAGGAAAGACTTGCCTTTCCACCCAGCATTTACCTTCATCTAGTGTGTCTCGCACACAGCTACATGTGTTCTTGCCTGCAGGGGGTGCTGGACAGGAGGAAGACAGGGACAGTGAGTCTGTCGATGAGGGTTTTATGGATGAGCTGGATAACAAAGTCAACACCCTGAGGCTTCAAAAAGATCCAAAGATATCTAAACAGATAGAAAAATCGGGTCAAGGGTTGCAGTTAACTTCATAATGTCATGCCTTTATTGTAGCATTTCATATTTTGATTTGTGTTGTATGCTACCTCTGATAACTACAGAAACGGCTACAGAAGGAATTTCTGTATTTACCCATTTGAAAATGTTTAAATCTTGGCTCTAAAGCTATTCATGTAAATCATATTTTATGTTATAATAATAAATAATACATTAAATCAAAATTATAATAAATGATGTTGTGTGCTGACTCTTTCTTAATAGTGGAAAATACTTAAAGGAGACCCGTCATGTGGAAAATCATTAACAGTCTCTCAACACACACAATTCCAGATTCTCCCTACATTTATGCAATTATAGGGATCTTTCCAGTAATTTGTGACCATAGACCTAACTAACCATCTATGGTTTGCAGGCAGTTCAAAGATGGCGGGTGGCTTAGGCCCATAGAAACCATCACTAACAATACGTCTATGTACATACAACTACAGCAGGAACAATGTTAAAGTGGACATTTTCCACAGACTTAACAACACCGGCAGTGTGTGAGATGAGCTGTTGAAGCTCCACCCATTTCTGAAAAGTACATGTAAGTGTAAGCATCCTTTTGCATTTAAAGGGACAAACACAAAAACTGCCTATAAAAAGCTATAAAAAAATTATGTGGGGTATTTTTAGCTACATTTTGAAATGCACACACTGAGGACATCAGAGACTTTTTATATCTTGTAAAAAGGCACATAATAGGTCCCTTTAGGATCTCTGTGAAATGTCTAAAAGACATTACTTTTTGAAAAGGCTTTGTGTTGGAAGTGGTGGTAACTGTCCTACTAAAGAGAGGGCCAGGTGAGCACTAGCTTATTAGCATTTAAAAAATGTTTGCCAAGGTAAAAAGAGTCTTGTTTAACATGACCATTGAGGAGTACTTTGCCGACATTTCATTAAGACTTTAAAGTATCATACCAACTTGTTGAAATTTAATTTAATTTAATTTTTTATAAGAATTGGGGTGGCACTCTATTTTCCAGTCCTGTTCCTTATGTACATAGAATGTACTTATTATAATAATTCAAATAACTAGGCAAAAACAAGGTAATACCCCTGAGCCTAACCATATCGTTACCTTATATTACCGGTACTTTCAAGCAAGCAAACAGGCAAAAAAAATACATGGCGTAGTGTATTCCAGCCTTTATGGTGTATTCAGTGTACACATTTGTTCCAGATTTAAATTTTTGCTTTCTGTGGTAATTAAACCCATGACTTTGGTGTTGCTAGTGCAATGCTTGAGCTACAAAAAGGCTTATACGCAAGTGGGTTTCCTGCTTCTGCTACTACAGCATCCTGTGCTGCCACGTTTCCTGAAATACTGCACCACAACTGCCTAGGAACTGGCTTGAAGGATTATTGTTCTTCCTAAAAAACAAATTGATACACGTGGTTGGTGGTTTATGAGGACTCTCCATAGGTGTATCCTACATCTAAATCCCTTATAGAAAACTTACAGACAAAAATGACCCCTACAGAATAGTTCATCCAGAAGGAAAACGTACTGATCCATTTGAATTTACTTCTACATCATAGCAATTTAAAAAAACAAAAACACTTTATCAGATGAAAAAAGTCAAAATCATGTTTGGCTTTATGGTAACATGGAGCTAATTTTCTTTTTGATTAACTATACTGCTATTTGCTTTTAGTTATATATATATGGTATATTTGGTAGAAAACGTAACATTCTCTCTCGCTCTCTTTTTCATACGTTGCATCATTTTACGTCACGAGAGGGAGTTGTTAGCCGGGCTGAGTATGCTAGTATTAATCAGTAGCAGTACATGTGTTTTCAGCAATTTTTCTATTTCAGTTCATCATAGCCATGGTGAATTTTTGTGTTTGTAAAGGTTGCACAAACTCCGGTCTGTCAGGACATCGAGTCCACAAGTTCCCTAACAAGAAAAAGCAAGGCGCTATCTTTCATGCCTGGGTGCGTTTTGTGCAGATGAAGAGACGGGATTTCACCAGTGCATCTGTTTCTAAAAATGCGGTGCTGTGTAGCGACCACTTTAGACAAGAGGATTATCGTCCCGAGGATTTGATGGAGGTTAGCATGGGATGCAAAAGCAAGAACCAAGTGAGACTCAGAGCTGGAGCGGTTCCTTCGGTGTGCACGAGTCCGTCGTCAGCCTGTGGTTCGTCCGACGCTGGGAGACATGATGGTTATCACAAGTGGCGTAACTTTGTTTTAAAAAGTGGGTGTGGGACGTGTGTGTGAGTGAGGGTATTAGGGGACAGAAAGCCTAGTCCTATACTGAAATGTAAGCCTGAATTTCAGCTGAAAGAAACGTGCACTGATTGATCTTAAAATATATCAGTGCCTTTGTTTTGTCTCGAGATGCACATCAGTAATGTTTTTTTTCTAAGCACATTTATAAAAATTACTTAAATATCCTAACTGAACTATGGCCTAGTCCAGGCTTAGTCTAAGCACTGCCTGATAGTTTAATTTTTACATCAGTGTTACTATAATAAAATATAGTAGTCAACATTCGAAGTGGACAAGACCTTGCATCAAAGTTGTCCTAAGACAAGAATAGATATTGTTTTTGATTTTAGGACAACTTTGATGAAAGGTTTTCATCCGCTTCGAATGTTGACTACTGTATATTATAAGATCACGTCCCTGACCCTGAATACCATGATCGCAAATTTGACATTGATTTAATAAAAGATAATATACAATATGATATTGCACATGTGAACTGTTTTTGCCTATTTTGGTTGACAAAAATAAGTCCAAACTAAAATCAAAGCAGAATAATCGCTTGTCTCTTTCGTTACTGAATAATTCATGTTATTAACTACTCGTTAAAAGGGACTATTCTCCCCTAAATTGTCATTAATTACTCACATCGTCATGTTGGTTCTGCTGTTTTTTTTTTCAGCAGGGAGCGATTACATGAGACAGTATACGGACTGTAAAGTTGTACTCTTTCTTTTAACTTACCTTCGGATGTTTAGTCATGTTTATTTTGTGCTGGTACTTTTATTGACGTGGAGGAGATGTCCATGTTTGACCATCATTTCAAAAAGCTACAAGAGTACTTTTTGTACACAAAGAAAACAAAAATACAATTCATTTAAAATTCAAAGTTACTGTCTTCCACCATTAACCCCATTACTTGCTGCCACCTATACTAAAGGTTTACTTTCAAATAAATAAACTGGTTTAAAACACCAAGCTTATAATCTTATTCATGCTGTTAGAATTATGCAGTGTAAAAGCAGTTATAAATTGCATTGACTGCTCTAAAATATCAGAAACCAATGTTTCAGGAGTTTATCACTGAATAGGACAAATGCTTATTTGATAATTTTGTTTTCTTTTTGGGTTTATGTATATGCTTTTTTTGTTTTTTTTAACGAATGGTTTTCCCCCCAAGCCAGATATGATTAAAAACAGTATCAGCTATTTAAATTATATTTAATTGTTTTAAATCCGTATATAATTTCAGAACAATCTTAAAGTAAAAACATGTGCAAAGGTCAGATTTTGTGATGGCTCTGCGTTAAAACTAAATTTTTACATATCGATAGCTAAAGTGTATATATCTAACATTAGTGTTAGATGCTGTTTTCCAATCACACCACAACTCAATTTGTCTCTGACTTTTGTTCTGTCTAATCCTGGCCTGTCCTTACTCTCTTGGCCACATAGCAGGTTCACAATGAATATGAATAAACAATTACAGTTTCCTTAGTGTCTGAACTGATCCATCACTTTGGATAATAGCATCTGCTAAATGTACATTGACCTGGTGCGTCATTTCCAGTTTGGCTTTTTTTAGATGTAGAAGTAAAATTCTCCAGAGGCCTATATATTAAATAAAATCCAGTTCCTACATTTGTTGTTTATACATTGACTCACTGGGAGCTCTAACCAATATGCTCTTTAAAGCAGCTTGTGGCCAGATAATGCCTGCTACTTTGTTCAGGATTTGTCTGTCTCTGAAACTTGTTCAAATGTTAAGCCTTTTTTGCAATATTGACATGTTGGTAAATATTATGGATGAAAAAAAAATCTGTTGAAATTAAGAAGCATTTTTTCCCCAGAGTATATAATACCCTTATGAAAATTAACCATGGCTTAACAACAAAAACATGATTACTAGATAAACCATGATAACCACAAACTGCAACACTAACTATTATTTAACTGAATCATTAAAACGAGCAGTTCGAAGGAACCGGTTCGCGGAAGTGAATCGTTAGATAAGGACAGCCCATGCTGTGCGCCTCACCCATAATGCACTGCAGCACGCAGAGGGGGAAGAGCTTTCGCGGGAGAGCGAGGCAGCCAGCCCACCCTGCTAGTCTATTCTGTTTCAGCAACTTTTGCAGCATTTTGGTGTTTTAATGCAGAAGTGATCAACCGTGCACCTCGCAGGGGTTGTTTATCGAGTGTGTTTCGAGAGGAGTTGTTGAGAGAATACGTCAGGCGTGTTAAGGTGAGTGTTTGAACTGTTGAAAAGGTTGGCCCGCGTGTTGTTTATCATCTCTGCAGAGATTCGCTGCAAAATATGCATGCCCTGCAGCGTGGTTCACGTTTATACGTTAGGTTTGGCTACGGCAAACTTTACATTCGTATTTTAAAGCTTTAACGTTATATGTTGAGAGTTGTTGTTGCATGTTTATCGAATAGCGAGCTAACGATAATAGAACGGCTTGTACACAACATATAATATAGGCAGTATTGAGATTTGGGAGTGTTTGGTATGGCATGTATGATTAGCCAATGACGATATTAGCCAAAGATGCATGTTTATAGTCCTGTGGCTTCATGTCTCTTTCCGCAGCTGCAAATGTAACGTTTGCTGCATACAGTAACGTAGACTAAAGTCCATTGTAGAGTTTGGAAAAGAAGCGTAGTATTTCAAAAGCAAACCGTTTTTGTCGTAGTTTATATAAAATAAAGTATTGTAGCAACGGGGATGTTTTCATTCCGAATTCTGTGGGAGATAATATATATATAAAAAAAAAAAAAAAAATA
>JAUYWG010000056.1:11092103-11125720 GCA_034779775.1 Enteromius afrohamiltoni
AACTTTTTTCTGTCGCAAGTAACGTTACGAACAATTGTTAATTGCAACATGTTTGTTCTATTTTGTTTCATTAAAAACTATAGAATATGTATGTATATGTAACTTTTTTTTAATTTAAAAAAATCCACGAGGAAGGTTTGTATATTATTGGTTGAATATTACTTGCCGCGAATAAACAAGGTTATTCCGTAGTTTAATTTTCTACCCAGTCTAGCCTGTGCTTCAAGGAAGGAAGTAATTAATTTCATATATCATCTAATCAAATTTCATTGAATTGCACTTAACTCTGAATGTATATATCACTTTTTAAATGATGTTGTGGGAGGTCTCTAGTGCAGAAATAAACGGGATTTTCGACAGTTTTTAGGGAAATGTTGTAGTATTGCAGGGTTGGTCTCTTGGGTAGCAGAATTTCAATGATTTTATTCACACTATAAACAAATGTATAGAACATCTAAAGGTTCATTTGCAGGGTGTAATGCTTCCGTAACCCCATTACAATAGTGTATGTGTGTACAAACGAATAATTAGACAATTACAACGTACATTTTTAAAGAAGAAAAAAATATGTATTTAAAAATATGTTCAGATTTGAAAACATTCATCATGACCTTACTTGAAACCTTTTTTGTTATCTAAGTCCATCTCAAAATCGCCCCAAATTCTTCCCATTTTGGATTGTATATGTGATGTGATCTACACACATGAAAGAGTCTTTCTTGGCTGGAGACATTCTAAAATAAAAAACAACATAGACAAATCAATGATTAGTTTCCAGGCTAAAAATATCAATGCAAATTAATCCCAATCATGCCGTTTAAAGAATCCACCCATTCACAGAATTCACACAATACTGTCTGATAGCTTATTGCGTCCTTTAGTTAGCATGCTAATAGCACTGATACCCAAACTTTTCAGAACATTATCACCTGTCCCTCATGCATCAAGCAGATATTTGGGCAAACAAGCAAAACCTAGAAAAAACAACAGTACGATTTATTAGTATTCCAGTCCACTAAAACAATATTTGGTTCATATGAGATCTTGCAGGATTTTTAAATTTATGGATGTGATATATATTTTTTTTAAATCTAGCATCCTGTTTATGAAAAATGTCTTAATTTCTCACCTTTTAGGAGTGAAGTCTGGCCGCACACAGTCTTTAGAGACCATTTCACCGCTGGGCTCTATGTCTGTCACAGGTGTCCCTATGGCTAGTGAAGATTTAACAGAACAGCTTCCAGGAGATGCATCTGGTTCAGAAGTGAAGCAAGATGCAGAGGAGTCATGTCTGCTGGGTGGTGTAGATGAACCAAGACTTAAAATCTGTCGTGTGGAAAGCCAACAGGTGGGGCAGGAGGAAGCAGAGGAGCTTCCTGAGAAGATGGAGGACAATCCGGATTTAATACAGCAGTTGGATGTGGAACAAGAAAGTGAACCAGAAAAGAGCAGTGTAACTGACCAGAACAAAGAAGAAAAAAATGGTGCGCAGAAGAATGCTGGAAAAACCAAGAAGAATAAAGTGAGGAACATCACAGCAGATCCGGCACAGTGTTCAGAAGAGCTTGTGATCGCTAAAGTAGAAGACTTTGCCAATGAAATGCCAATAAATGTGGACGTGGCTCAGGATCTTGAAGGGAGGATGGAAGTAGATGGATCAGATGATAAAGGTTGGTGTGAACCTTTTGTCTGTTACTAATATATTGAAAAGGAAATGCATGTTTGCTTTATCACTAATATTTTTAATGCATTTATTCATTTTGCTGAGGAACACAGTTGACAGTTTTTTTTTTTTCTACTTAACTTTTTACTTTTAACAGGAAAATCTTTGCCTAAACTCATAAAAAGGGAGAAGGCAGAACCATCTGTTTTGGTAAGCAGGATCACTGTTTTATGTTCACCATTGAAGTTCATTAAGTTTGCAGGAAGTAAACTAAAACTAAAACCCCCTTCATCTAAATCCAGCAAACACAGTCAGTGTTAAAAACTGAGATGAAACCTCAAGTGGCCCAGCTCTCTGATGCCCTACCTGTGAGCGTGAAGGATGAGCCAATGGATGAGGAATATGAGAAAGCATCAGAGTCACATCACCCAGAGGGAAACATTAAAGATGAGCCTGAAACAGCTGTGAGTTTCACCACTGATTTCTGCCTTTTTACTTCTTTAAATAAAATAAATAAAAGTTTTTAAATTAAATGTGTTAAATACATTTGAGAATTGTGAGATCTGAATACTTTTTGTGTTTAGAAAGTCTTTGAATACGTGTATGATTGTATTTGCACCAGTTTTTACTCAAAATATTGGCTTTACTGTCACTTTTGATCAATTTAGTGCATACATTTCCCTCATCTCCACTAGTAAACTGGGAAATTAACCCAAAATTGTATTAAAAATGTAAACTAGTCTATTAGATGAATGAAATGACTGCAAGCAGTATGATGAAATGAGCAATGAAAACATGAGCTAAATTTACATTACATAGTTAAATCAGGGGTATTAAGTAAGGTGTAAAATGTTTTATAGAAACCTTTTCATTGTGTTCATGTTTTCAGGAGTTCAAGCAGACATCCGATTCCATCAAGATCAGTGCAGTTTTCTCTGTGGGAGAAAATACCATTGGTATGAGCCCTGTAAATGTATCATGATTGCCTTTTTGCCGTTTATTAAATGAGTGAATAGAGGTTATAATAAATGGTTCAGTTACCTTTTTTGCTTTTCTTGTTATATTTCATCCAACTTTTTCTTCATGTGTCTGCAGATGCTGGAGCTACTCCTGCAAAGGTGGTACCGGTCCCTACACTGCCCCTTCGTTCTCTGGCCCCTGCCAATCCAGTCGGTGTGGTTTGCACAGGATGTAACAAAGTCCTTTTAAAGGGACAGACGGCTTTCCAGCGCAAAGGCTGTCCTAAACTCTACTGTTCACCTCAGTGTCTCTGCGCCACCTCTAATGTGGTGATCAGGTTACCTCAGTTACCTCAGAAGAAACAATGTCACTACTGCCACAAGTATGCCTACAAGTCTTGCTTTATTTTATTTATTTATTTTTTTCTAAACTGCAATTATCATACCAGGTGCATTATTGTATTGCATTTAAAAAAAAAAACACTTTTCAAATATTTACTTACCACACTAAATCCCATCCATAGTGTAATAATTTACAAAGAACAATGCAGGATATAAATCATATTACTGCAATGCCTTTTTAACATGCCTTTTAAAGATTTCAATGCCTCTTTGTCTGCAGGGACATTTATGACCCGAAGGATGTTATCAATGCCCCGGTGGACTTGTCAGGGACTGTGAAGGAGTTCTGCAGTCAGAAATGCCTCAGCGCTTTAAGCTTCAAGTGCAGTGTGTGTCATAAATCAGGAACGGTAAGTGGCCATCTCTGTCTGTGCATGTGTGTCTTGTACTAGGTTGCCGCTACTGAATATGTGGCCCATTAAAATAAATAAATAACATAAAATAATAATAATAATTGTTTTGCCCATAAAGGCCTGTTCACAACAAGACAAATGTAAGCATTTTAATTTTGATGAACGGGGGCCTGTTACAGGAAATAAGCCGGGTTTATTTCAGTTAGTCTGACTTACTGACAATTGATTTGGTTCACAGTAAGTCAGAATAACTGAAATAGGCCTGGCTTGTTTGGTAAACTTGTTTTATGAAACCCCAGGTGTTACTTTGATCAAAATGATACAAATATTTATACATGCTTGTAATGCTTTCATGTACATATGCAGGCCATGGCAACAGCGGCACTTTCAATGCTCATAGTGCTTTTGTCTAGGCTACTTGTACACATTTATACGGTCTCACACCCTCCTTTTATGGAACCAAGGTTAACCTGAGGTAACCTGAGACATTTTACTTCCCTTCTTCTGTCATTTTGGTGTGAACAAGCCTTAAATTTGGGTGATCTGGGTACTATGAAATGATGTCAAGACAACACTTCTTATTTTGGCGTTATCTTTTCTGGATGTACACAAAAAACCTATTTGAGTTATACGTTTGTTTTTGAGTTCACAAAAACAGTTTTTTTTATTTATTTAGTTTTAATTAGTTATATCCAGTCGATATATTTATACATTTTTATCACATCAGTTCATATCTGACTCACTCATTGAACCACAGGTCTTTTAATTTCATTTACATTTGACTTGAAATTAAGCAAGCACTGTTTAGTGTTATTTAACCCTCTTGAAGCCTTAGCATAACAACCTTTGGACATTTAGTCTTTTGGTGGACACCTTTATCCAAAGTGACTTACAAACGAGAACAATAGAAGCAATCGAAACCAACAAAAGGGCAATAATATGTAAGATGTTTTTTTTTTAAAGGTACTCTTGGTATTTATAGTTATGCAGGTATTATGAAGACGTTTAAACCGTTTAAAACGGTTTCAATTGTGGCCACTCAAAATTTATTTTGTGAAATGGAGAAAATATTCAATGTGAGCTTCCATCTCGTTCATATCATCATATAACTACTTATATATGTGTGTGTGTGTGTGTGTATATATATATATATAAATAACTTGTGCATCTTGAGGAATATATTTTGCTGTTATTTAACGAAACCAAATAGCTCTGCTTTGTAGTGGCTCAGAAATTATCTAAAAAAAATATATACATTATTTGGATATCATTTGAAAGCATAACTAAACTAAATGCAAGCATTGTTGGTACAAGTTATAGAATAATTAGCTAAAATTACTTGTTTATATGTGAATGTAAATGTACAAAAAGTATGCATCTAAATTAAAATTAACTGTGGTTGTGCTCCACAATAATCAATCATTGTTTTTTAATAAAACCTAACATTTAATAAAGGCACACAAATGTAAATCTGTTTAACAAATCTACATGCAAAAAACGACTTTTGCTCGTATCTTTCCTCAGGTAGGTTGTATGTTGTAGCTCATTTTCTGTCGCGCTGAGATCTGGCTCATGAATATTAATGACACTGTGCGCGTTCGCTAGAGCTGATTGGCTGAGCCGGAGAGACGAGCGCTAGCCAATGAGGTTAGGGCTTGCTGCTCATCCTCCATCTGCCGAAGGATGCGAACCGCCGTAATAATAAACGTTCTTTGTCATTTTGATAGGGGAAAAAAGTAATGATACCATTAACACCTAGCGCGTCAGTACTACGTGTTTTAAGGCTCACGTTTTTTTCTCTGCGTGTGTGTGAGGAGAGAGAGCTGCTGTCAGTCGATGGTGACTAGGGCGCCTACACATTAGATTCGCTGCGAATCCATAGATGTCAATAAGAACAGCGCGCTGTAGAGAGAAAAGAAAACACAACTCTTCCGGCTCGCTGTATTATCGGTGTATTTGTGCACGCGAGTGAGAAAGCAGAGCGCGCTATTCATACGGTTGCATACAAGCATGGTTATAGCTCCCCCATCAATGTGATTAAAAACAATAGCTTCAAGCTTCATCCGATTCATTCACTTTTCATCGCTTTTGGAAGATGGCACACTGCACGTGTGAGGAAACTCTTGAGACGGCCCTGGACAGCGAGGAAGAATTCTCCTTTTCCTCAGAAGAGGAGCAGGAAGATGATGAAGCATGGTCGCATTTTGAAGAGCGCGTTGATCCAACAGAGGACGCCCTTTCTGATGAGTAAGTGATTCATACTTTTATTAGTTATGTTGTTTTTAAATAATCTTGCACTTATTACAGTAGTTTATATTTTGAGTAAAATATATATAGTCTGACCTGGATATAGGAAAGGCTGTAATACAGACCTTGTCTTTACATCTGAATCTTGTACAAAACTTTTATGTTGTATAATTGCTCAAAGGTTAGGGATCGGGGTGATTAGATTATTTTTTCATATTACTTTTATTCATAAAGAATGCGTTAAATTGCTCAAAAGGGAAAAGATAAAATGTTAAAATGTCTTTCAAAAGTGCTGTTTTTGTAAACTTTGTATTCATCAATCAGAATTTAATCACTATTCAAACTGAAAATAAGCAGCTCTAGTAAAATATATATGCATGTGTGTGTGTGTATGTATGTTTATGGCCAAACAATTATTAGAATGATTCCTGAAGTATAAAGTGACCCTAAAAACAAGAATAATATCTGCTTTAAATTTCAACTATGCCATCACAGAAATAAATATAAATAAATATTTGCACTGTAGTTTTGCTTGAATAAATTCAGTTTTGCTGAGCATAAGAAACCCCAAATGTTTGAAAGGTAGTGCATATTGATATAAATGTGATATTTACCCAACATTTTTGCAAATATCTAACTGGGTATAAATAATTGTAGTGTTCTATAAACGTGCATGTGTTTTTGCTATTAGATCCTGCTCACAGTTCTCTTTGTTTTTGTTTCTTTTTCCACAAAAACAGAAATGAGGAGAATGACATTGACCAGATGCCTGTTGCAAAGAAAGCCAGGACCAGCAAGCAGCCTACACCGGCATGGAAAACGGAGACTGAAGTTGACTTGGTTCCACAGACTCTGAGATTCATGCCCGCTCGAGAACCTGGACCGCAGCTGTGGGCAACTGACTCGTACACTCCTTTCACTCTCTTCAAGCTCTTTTTCAGTGAAAATGCTGTCTCAACACTATGCTACAACACAAATGCCCAGGCCGCTCGGTCACTTGCAAGGGGTCGCAAATACAAGTGGACAGATGTCAGCGTCAATGAAATGTATCGCTACTTTGGACTCATATTCTATATGGGCATGGTGAAGTTGATCTCCATCAAAGACTACTGGCGGCAAGGCAGTCTTTTCTCTGTGCCTTTTCCCGCCACAGTCATGTCAAGGGACAGATACCGCACCATTTCATGGAATCTGCACATGAGCCACCCGGATGAGGACAAGGATAATGACAAAAAGAAGGGCACAAGTGAACATGACCGGCTTTTCAGGGTCAAACCCCTTATGGAGACGATCCGTCTTGCATGCAAAACAATTTATCATCCTAGAAGAAATTTAGCTGTGGATGAAAGAATGGTGGCATGCAAAGCCAACACAGGGATGGCACAGTACTTGAAAGCCAAGCCAACCAAGTGGGGCTTCAAGCTGTTTGTCCTCGCAGACTCCATCAACGGATACACTGTTGACTTTTCGGTGTACACTGGAAAGAACAACACTTCCACAGGCAATGGACTGCCATATGACACTGTGATGTCTCTCTTGGACAAAAAACATTTGGGATCTGGGTACCACGTGTACATGGACAATTTCTATACTAGTCCAAAGCTACTAACAGACATGTTAGACATGAAGTATGGCGCTTGTGGGACTTACAGAGACTACAGGAAATACAGTCCACAAAATGCACCTAATGCACTGACTAAAAATTCCTCCCGAGGATCCATCAGATGGATTCGAAGTGGGCCTCTCTTGTTTGTGAAGTGGATGGACACACGGGAGGTGTCTGTGTGTTCCACTATCCATCCTGCCTACACAGGAGACACTGTGCAGAGGAGAGTGAAAGTTGAAAATACGTGGACCGCTAAGTCGTACCCCTGTCCTGCACCTATCACAGCATACAACCAATACATGGGTGGCGTTGACCTGTCGGATCAGCTGTTGCAATACTACACCGCACAGCACAAAACTTTGAAGTGGTACAGAAAGATCTTCTTGCACCTCTTGGACATTGCTGCGACCAACTCTTACACAATTCACAAGGAGTTATACGGCAACATGACCCACAAAGAGTTTATGGAGCAGCTAATTGCAGAGCTCTGTGGCGTGTCGCCGAAAATCCCACAGAAACGGGCCAGCAGTGACCATGTGCCCGTTCCAGGAGCTCCACTGAGCACCGATACCAGGAAAATTGCCTCTAGTGGTCGGCGCATCTGTGTGCACTGCAAAGCAGCGCACGGGAGGAAGAAGCAAACTCCTTGGAAATGCCAGGCATGCGACGTGCACTTGTGTCTTCAGCTGACGAGAAATTGTTTCCAGGAATGGCACAAATCTCTGTGATTCTGTGCCATAAATGTGGCTTTGAACTGTCTTTCATCTGTTTTTCTGTCTGTATTATATTGTACGCTGTTGTAAATAAACTGCAAACAAAAAAACATTCTTTCTTTTAAAGAATTCTTATAAAATCTATTTTGGTTCCCTTATCCCAAATTGATTGGTCTTTGCCCACCTGATGTGAAATACGTCAAAACCGTGAGGGGGGGGGGATAGTGTCATGCATAAGTGAAATCAAGGTTTTGCTTTACGTGAATAAAAGGACAAATTGATGTTTGCAGCATGTTATAACAAAGACTCTGAACTGTGAAATCCAGTATTCAGAACTGGTGAACAAGGTTTACGATTTATATTACCCTATGTCTTAAGGCCCGTTCACATCAAGCATAACTATAAAGCAATAGTAGAATCTAGACCACAACTACAACAATAAGGGCACAGAGAAACCACATCGGAATAATTTTCAGAATTGTTTCTTTTTTTCTTTTTTACATTGACAGCCAAATATAATCCATCCTGCAATAACAAGCTTGAGAAATTAAAGCGTCAGGTGCATGCAAGCTTAGAATAAAGAAACAATATAACTGGTGTGGGCGCTAATATTATTTATAGTTATTGTTATTTGTGTGAATAGGGCTATATTTCATATATGTATCATTAGATTAACTGATTTGGTGCCCAAGACCCATTTTGTCAGTGCTGCTTAGAATCTTACAAATCTCTTTCTATGGCATGTCACTGAAAATCCCACAGAAAAGTGCCAACAGTGACCATATGCCTGTTCTTGGAGCTCCACTGAGCACTGACATCAGGAATGTTGCCTCTGGAGGGTCAGCAAATCTGATTGTACTGCAGAGTAGCGCATGGAAGGAAAATGCAAACTCCTTGGAAATGTGAGGCATGGGACGTGCACTTGTGTCTTCACCTGACAAGGAATCGTTTCAAAGAATGGCACAAATCTTTGTGACTGTGCTCAAAAATGTGGTTGTGACCTTCTGTCTTTCTGCAAAAAAACATTCTTTTAAGTCATTTAGGTGTGTGTAGTGTAGATTTAAGAGAAAAACTCAGCTTTCTTAACTGCCTGGATGTTTTTGTTTATTCGTTTAGATTTTTATTTTATAGCTCTATAGAAAACACTATCGTTCTGAAAATTATCTTTTGTTTTAGTTGCATTATTTGTCTGTGATAGTTTTACCTGCCTATAAGGTCTATATAGAAATAAAGTATTCAAAATATTTCAAATGTTGCATGTTGCATTTATATTTCTCATAGACTTACACTCACGAAGTGAACTTAATGGGCTCCATCCATAAGCTGTGCAGCAACAGTTGCTTCAATCAGTTCCGCTCCTCCAATAAACTGAACATGAACAGCTGTGTGAACTGTGGAGGACATTGCTATGGCACAGACAGTCAGTGTCCCTCTCTGCAGATAGAGGGCAATGTTATGAAGTTCTGCAAACAAAACTGCCTCATGGCCTTCAAAAGGGTAATGGCAAATGGATAACTCAATAATGATCCAATAAATGATCATAAGACGTTATTAAATAAATTCATCTTCCTTTGTAGAAAAGTTTGAAACCAGTCCCCTGCAAAATTTGTCGTACCTTGCGCCCGGTTGCAGAAATGGTGGACAGTCCAAACACAAGTGGTGTCAAGGAACTTTTCTGTTCAACATCCTGCATCACGGCAAATAAAGTTCAGACCGTCAGTAGTTCAGGTAACACAACCAGCTATTTACTAAGATTCTGCATTTTTAATGAATTTTTTTTTTTTTTTTTTTTTTTTTTTGAAGTGTACTCGATGTATTTATTTTTTATTTTTGCATGCAAACAAGGTGCTCCAGTGGAATGCAGCAGCTGCAAGCTTAAACTGACGCCTCAGTACCATCTAGCCATGTCTGACGGAACCATCCAAAACTTCTGCTCCTTTTCCTGTGTAGTATCATATCAGGTAGAGTTTATTCATCTCCTATTCAAAGGGGACATCGAATGCAAAATTCACTTTGACGTGATGTTTCCATATGAATGTATTAGCAGTCTGTATGTACCATCGTCTGTGACTGCTGACGGACTGTTCCATATAGCGTGGGGGAACTATGATATCACTTTGTACACGAAAACCCGGAAGCGATTTGCATTTTAGCACCTCTGGTTCCAATTTACCAAAGTCGATGGGTTTTTGAATGGGAGTTTGTGTAAATCCCCTAAAATAAGGTCTGTGGTTCACACAAGTTCAATATACTTTCACGTTTTGTTCTGACAACGCACCAGCTGCACCCCACTCATGACTAGTGCATAGGGCTCACAGTCATGTTAAAAAATTTTTACAGCCACATATGAAGCTGTTAGGAAGCATAGATTGAGAATTTTGTAAAAGCAAGGATAAAATAACATTGTGTACCTACATTAACAAAACGATAGCTGAAATGCGGTACTTAATTCACTAAAATAAGTTTAATCTTCCCATATCCAAAAACTCGCTCTCTCTGTTGTTAGAATTTTAATAAATAGTAGGTGAAGAAACATTTTCAATTAAAATATTCTCATTAATCAAGGATTTATTGACATTTAATGTACCTTGGTTTGATATTGAAAGAAATGCATATCTTTTAGTTTTAGATTTGCTTCATGTACTCAAACCAGTATTTATTACACGTCTCATTTCAGTTTTAGTTTGGTTGTAGTTTTGTATTCATTTGTTTGTATAAAAAAAGGTTCATACAACGTGGATTAAAATTCATATACAGACTAAATCCTTTTTAATGAACACTTAAAAAATTTAAAATTTAAGATTAAAATTGTTGTGGTGCTGTAGTTCGTTTATAGCCTCGGTTTAGCTTTTAAGTTCTGGCTCTCTTATTTATGCTTCGAAATTCATAAGAGTTGTATTATTTTGTGAATATTATTTCGATGGAAACGTTTAAATTTCATGTTTGTACTATGATTGAATGACGTATGTTATTCGCCAGATCAGCCGCCGCAAACTTCCGCTGTAAACACGGGTAACGTTAGGCGGCAAAAACAAAAGCCATCGAGCGAAATACCAGGGTGTAGATGGCTGTGAACTACTTTAGCAGATTGTGTTAAACAAATCTACGAGCCTGCAGCACAATCACTGCATCTAAACTAATATTTGACAGGAGGGACAAAAAAGAAAATATTTGCTGTCAACTGTCAAAGTTAGGATTAGTTCCGTCATATACAGCTCTTCGTTCATTTCGAGTCTATCGGAAATGCTGCAACTTAATTGCAAGTTTACAGGATGACATGGAAATATTAAAGGACTGCAAAAGAAAGGAGATACTGACCTGTCAAAAGAGTACCAGACAAATAAAAGAGACCGGGATACCCCCTCTAAAAGTCAAAGGGCCATAAAAAAAAGCCCAGGATGGCCATGGACTTGCCTTCACGGAGCAGTGTCACCGATGTGGGTTAAACACTACAATGCTAGTTTGGACAGAGTGACAAAAAAGCAAATAGCATCCCGTGTGTCCATGTTCGCTGTTGGGTTAGATTTCCCTAACTTAAACTAGTCTTAAATTCGGTGCTTAGTGACTACGTCAGGGCTCTCAGCCCGCTCTCTGTTCGTTGTTTGGACGGCTTTTGTGAAGCCGGAGACATGAGCTGGTTTGCTGTGTCAGACTGGGTACAGAAGTAAACGGTCAGACTACATATTCCCGCTTCTCACCCTAACACAGTCTGCTATTTTCGAGGCACTAGAACAGCTGTAATCACACAGTCTCTTTTTGTAGTTGGATGTAAAAGAGAGCATGAGTCTTATTTTTTTTACCCACAGATGAGCCACTCAGGATGCAATGGATTAATTTGTTTTTGGTGGTAGTACGCCACATAATACACCTACATTTGTTTGTCTGTGCAATTCATTTGAATTCAAACTGCTTTTTAAATGAGACAAATGAAAGCAAGTTTTGTAAAAAGGTTAACACTCAAGAATGAATCCATTTCCCACTGTTCGTGATCCAGCTGGACCTCCTTAAGAACTAAATCTCACAGTTTAGATTATAATTATGAATATGTTTAAAAGTATATTTCCCTAATGGAAGCAACTTGGGATTACTGTGAAATAGTTAAAAAATACACGTTACAAAAAAAGGCTTTAGGCGTGTCCAACTGACTGAAGTACTGTGAGAGTGGTCCCCCAATAAAAAAATAATTTGCATGGTAAAATAGAGTTTTTGGCAGGGGTCTCCTGGTAAAATCCACATATCAATGGATAAATTTCACATTATTGGAGTGGCTTCAACCCACGGCAACAGTGCTAAAGTTGGCAACACTGATGTTAGGAGTAACACTGTGGCGAGAGCATCCGATGTCCCCTTTTAAGAAATGTTATTCAGAAAAGTAGAGCTATTTTAATATTTTTGGTTTTGTTTTTACTTCAGGAGTCCTTTAGTAAGATAAAAACTGTCATGCCAATAAATACAGTAACCTCTACAAGCAACAACACATCTACCACAAAACTTGCTGCCATCAAACCTGCTTCCTCAGAGTCCAGCTCATCAGAGAAGACCAGTACTTCCAGTGGTCCAACACAGACGGTCACCAAGATCCCCTGCTCTCAGTGTCTGAAGTCGTTCTTCCACAGACCACAGTTGCTGGAGTTCAAGGTACTCTTAATGACCAATAATCAAATACGCAATTATTTTTAAGATACCAGTCTACATTTTATGAAACTGGTTACCAAATTAAAAGTAAAAATTTTGAATATATCTGTAGTGTTAAGGAAAATTATTATTTTGCTATGGAAAAAAATTGGAAGTACATATTAAAGTAAATATTTTCATTTTAATTTAACAAAAATAGAACATCTAGAAATAAAACGATGTTATTAATCATACGTCTTAAATACATTAATAGAACATAATTAGACCAGTATCAACCACTTTAACATTGTTTAATTTTACAGGGGGAATTTGACAGGGGTCCTGCAATATCACACATTTCTATTTCTATTGTATGGTTTATAATGAACATACTTGTAGTTTTATAAACTAAACGGTACTTTATTTGTCAGTGACGAGCAGTTGACCCTAACTGGTTGCGTGTTTTCCTGACCTTTTCAGAGGAAAATGTACGCTTTCTGTGATAACAGATGTGTTGAGGAGTTCAAACAGATCAACAATGTCACGGCTCGCTGTGACTACTGTAAGATTGATAAAGTTGTCAAGGAGGTGAATAGGATAAACAAGATTGACCGCTGTTTCTGCAGTGAGGGTAAGTACTAAGAGCAAAATAAAGATGCCATTAGCTGGTAGTTTTTCTTTTTGCTTCAGACATGCATGTCTTGATCAAGTTATGGATTGTGACATCACAATTGTTTGTTCATGCAGGATGCAAGTTACTGTATAAACATGACCTGACCAAGCACTGGGGGAAAAAACACTGTCACAACTGTTTTTACTGTAGCGGATCCTCTCAGGTTCTAGTGACTGAAGTTATTGATAACGTAGAGCAGGAGTTCTGTGGGAACATATGCTTATCACAACACACCTTACTGATGCGCAAGGTATTATTCTCTCTTTTGGTTTATTCTGGTAATTTGTTTTTGCTGCAGCATTACTTTTAAGACTTTATGCAGTGGATTTGGCTTTCAACTAACAGCAAGTATTTTTCTGACAGGAAATAAAGTGCTCCATGTGCAGGCAGGCCAAGAAGATGACAGAGACTGTGAAATGGCTGGGTGAGATCAAGCATTTCTGCAGCTTGCAATGCTTGATGTTCTTTTGCAGTCTGCAGGGAACCACTGGGGCAGTCAGATCTACAAACAAAACTTTGTCCACACAGGGTATGTCTTCCTGTAGAGTTATGTGAATACTTGCACATTTGTCTCTGTATCTTATCTTTTTTTAATGGCTGCTACTCTTTCGGTGATTGTTTTCTTTAGGGATAAGCCCAGCACCATCTCCAAGCCCTCAAACTACAGTTAATCACACACCACTTGTAACTAAAGAGGCCACACCAGTCATTGCCAGTGTTATATCACTCTCCAGTGCATCTAATGGACAGCCAGGTGTTTTGGGGAACAGCGTTCTGCAAGGTGACTAACTTCTATTTTAATAGTTCACCCAAAAAAAAAAACAGCACCAGGCTCACTGATACACAATATATCGCAACCCTATAGTTTACCATACCAAAGCATTTTACTAAAGTATAATTGTATATTGTTTATATTGTGCATTTTGCCATTGTCTAGCAGTAATTTATTATATATATAAAAAATAATCAATTATCTTTAAAAATAAACTTACTAGAAATTAAATTAATAGAATCTTTAGCTTTGTTCAAACTATAATATTATGATTACTTCATTGTTTTCCTTTTTTTTGTGTAACACCTTGTTGAATTTTATCAGACATGAAATGAAAGTAATTATGAGCTAATAAGATCAGTCTGAATTTTAATATCACTGCCTAAACATTGCTAGTTACATAATTATCTGTTGCCATTGAATATTTTGTGACATTTTCTTTTTTGTTTCCTCAGCCTCTGTTCCAGCTGCTACTGCAAAAAGTACAGGAAATGTGAGTTTTTCACTGTATCAATAATCCAGCTGAAGGTACTATTGAAATGAATGAAGATCAACCAATTATCAGTCGTTCTCTCTGTGTTGTCAGGCAGCCAGCACACAGACAGATGGTGCAAAAGTTTCTGCACCAGCACCTCGAATCCTGAAGAACAAAGCCTTGCTGTGTAAACCATTAAGTCAAAACAAAGGCACATCTTGCAAACCCAACGTCTGCGACATGAACACACAAACAGGTACTAGGAAGTATGCTGTCACTGTACTGCGCCATCATGTGTCTTTTGACCTAATATAAGGTTATCTTGTTTTTCAGAACAGTGTTCTATAGTAGACAGTGAACATCACAAAGGTAAAAAATGACGGAAGGCGCTTGTAATAAATGCTGTGCTTGTCTTTTGTCCTGTAGATGGACCTTCTATGATGGTTCTGCCTGTGCCAGTGCCAGTTTATGTTCCAGTTCCCATGAATCTCTACACCCAATACACTCCGAAGTCTGTGGGGCTTCCACTTCCTGTGTGTATTATTTCTACCTCTTTTGTTCTCATACTCCCCTTTTGGATATTAAAACTGTATACATATTGTAACCACTGCTACCAGAATCAGTATGTTCATCTATTAATGAGTGTTACAGTGTTTTCATTGTTAATGAAAACTAAACTAAAATATTTATTTGAAAAAAAACTAACATGGAACTCTAAACAAAAATGTATCACTTAAACTTTTAAATAAAAAAAAATGCATAGCTAATACGGTTATAGATTTTTTTTTTTTTTAGATGATGGCTTGCTAAAACTAAAATTATTATAATCTTGAATCAATGTAATCATTTCAAATGAATTAAAGATCATAAATTAGATTCAAAGGCCTCCCAGAGACTCTCCTGATTATATGTGCTTGTCATCATGTGTCTCTGTCTATGCAGGTTCCGGTGCCCTTGTTCTTCCCCACCACTCTGGACAGTGCTGAGCGCATAGTGAAGACCATTCAAGAAATCAAAGAGAAGATCCCTAATGACCCTCTGGAGGCCGACCTCATCATGATGGCAGAGATGGTGGCTGAGGATGCAGAGAAAGAGAGAAGCATCATTGTTACTGGTAAATTAGGGACAGTTGGAAGGTTTTTAATAGTCCTGCAACGTCTGATATTTTTAGTTAACACTGATCAATTGATAAACTGGTTCTTGCCATTAAAAAGAAAATAAACACACTGTTGTTTGGGCATTGCTCATATTGGAGGTTGTTTTTTATTCAGATCAGACTAGTAATATAATGGATGACCTTGATCTGGAAGCCTTATCCAGTAATCTGAGTTGGGAGGAGGACTCTTTGTCTTCTGCACAGACATGGGATCAGACCCCTGAGCCTGAGAGGCCTCCTCCATCCAGATCTGCCACACTGACCCCCGTCTCCACCATCACAGAAGAACCACAGATGGACTTGGAGGCCGATTATCCAATCGGTAAGAGCTTCTGCTGAGGTTAAAGGAATGAAAATTTTGTCGTCATTTACTCACCCTCAAGTAGTTCCAAACTTGTATGAATTTCTTTATTCTGCCAAATGTTATATATATATAATTTTTTTTTTTTCCCCCAGTATTTTCTCTTTTAGGTGAACTATTTCTTTTAAGAGGTGCAAACATAAAAAGCACAACTAAATGTATTCTTATTTTACATTTATATTTCTTGCATTTTATCCTTTGTTATTTCAGAAAGCATTGAACTTTTCAGAGAGCCAGCCCAAACAGAAACTACAGATTCTGGCAAGCGGAGATCTCGCAAGAGAAAACATGATGGCTTCCCTCAGAAGAAAAGGGTAAGAACAGCTAAAGCAGAATTATTCTTGACTTGCCACTTGGGAAACAGGATAACATCCTGTTAGCGTTTTGTGATTTTTTTTATTTTATTTTTTTTATTTTTTTATTAATTTTTTTTTAAATATACCAGTTTTTGGGGGGGGGGTTTACAACTTCTATCAGTATGCAAAATGTCACTACATGGTAGAATTGTTCCTATCACTTTGCATTTAGCCAATGCATTTACAGAGGACAGGTGGAGAATGAAGGTGGACCTTAATCAGGCTTCATTATGGCACTTATTCTGCTGTTGTCAAAAACCGCATGAAAATCAAAACTGAGCAAATTATTTCAGATATTATTAGCTAATTCTTGGGTGAACCGGAGCCTCTAATTAGGTTACACATTAAAGGTTACACATTACTTTGTTCAAAAAATATACCTCATGAGGTTGTTCTACGGTATAACAAATTTTTACCGTGTTTAGAACTTTGAGTTTACCCTCCAGGGACAATATATTTTTTCCCTCTTATCAGATGCATGCGCTGTTTAAGTCACATTTTCTTAAGAGCATAGCTTCTTGTATGCTTGCCTATAAATGATACAAAATAGAAATACACGAGTATTATCCTGCTGTATCATCTTGGCAGCTAGTCTTTCATGAACAACTGCCAACACACAACCTACACATCAATTAGACGGTGCATTAGAACACAAGTGTAATAATTCTAAAATATTTAGCTTATATATTTTGTTTCCCAACACTTCAAATATAAGCTCCAGAAACTTCATGGTGTTGCTTGTTGACATGTTACACAATATTATTGTTACAAAATCTTTTTTTAGAAGACAGTTTGTTTGTTTTTTCAGTAGTCTACTGACAATTACATCACTTTAAATTAATAAATACTTAGTTTTGGATAATAAGGATAACCACAAAAGCTTCCTGCTCCAAACTCTAAACATGGCACTATAACCATGAACACGGTTGCAATGAAAGGGCTATTAAATGTTTAGTCATTTATTTATTTAACGCAATTACCTTGTGGTTTTAAATTTACTTAAAGAGGTGTATTACTTATCGCAGATTTTCATAGTTCTAACACATAATTTTGTAATTTCTTAGAAAAAAATGATTACCTTATTGCGTTTAACACAACAAAAAATGTAATTAATCGTGATTGACAGCCCTATTTTTCCTGCCCCACCAAGGCTGTTTCACCCACATGCACATTCGTATCTGTGGAGTTGTCAAGCCTCCAAGTTTCAAAACTCCAGACAATAGGGACTGAACGTGGTAGAGGACTTCAATCCTGAGCTGGCTATAACGTGATAGAAGAGCTAAAGCGAAAGCTGCGTCACTGCACAGATGTTTATGACATCAAGACTGCTCTAGCAGATTTGAAAGACACTCACAAGGGGCTCATGGAGGCCCACAAGACTGTTGTGTTGCAGCTGAGAGAGGCACAGGTGACAACACAGATGCTGAGGAACAAGTTTGACTCTGCACAAACCTCAATGGTCGACACTAAGAGTGAGGACGCTGTTTCCCAAATTAACGATGCGGACAGTCAGCAAATAGAGCCATGTTGCCATCCTGATCTAGAGATTCTTCACCCCTCGAAGAAGCAGCTGGAGTCATAGGCGACCGGATCGTTATGGCTGCTTGCTCTTCCGTGCTGTATTACCCCAGAAGAAGTATAAGGAGTGGGCATCCAATACCAACTGGGATGGTGCAAGGGGCAAATTTGCATTGCCTGTGAACCTACGCCACTTTATCATTAAGACTGTTTCCCAGAGGTTCACCCGCATGACCAGCAGTGACCAAAAATGCATCAAAGACCGAGTCAATGAGTTCTTGCGCTCACCAAGAAACAATGTTGGCCACAAGCTTTTACATAATAACACAAAAGCAGGAGACGACATCTAAATATTTAGGTTTTAATAGCTCAAGCACTAAATTTGAAAACCTGATTTTGTCTTTAATTAGAAACCGTTTGGAGAGACTCTTTTAAACTGTTAATATTGTGAAACATGAGCTCAAACATAGTGTATTTTAACTGTGAATCAACTGTGATTAGAAATAAAGCTGAATCCAGTTTTATCAATCAGTACTGTCATGTGATTAAAAAAAAAAAGGGTTTTCATCTTTTCGTGATAGCAGCATGTGCAAACTTTGAGGGTTATAATCTGTGGCTTCCATCTTCAATGTTCTAATGATTTGTACTTGATTGTTTAATATGTTGCACATGAAAGGATATATGCAGGTATATACTAACATTTTCAACATTTATATACAGATTAAAAATACACTACTGTTCAAATGTAAGATACTTTTGGAAAGTCTCATCCACCAAGACTTTGTTTGATCAAAAATAAAGTTATATAAAATTACATTTAACAATATTTTGTTAAAACATTGTTTCCTCCTGTGATGACAAAGCAATTAGCAGCCATTAATCTTATCTCAAGTTTGATATTATCCTTTAATTGTAATGTGCTGATTTGTTGTTCAATAAGTAGCATTTTTATCATCATGTTGAAGAATGTGAAAGATTGCGCCATTTTATGTTTTCGTGGATTTTTGTTGATGTGTAGGGCCGTAAGAGTGCAGCTGTTGTTCCAGTCAAATCAGCACTAGACCTCTCTAGCCTCTCAAAACTGCAACACGAGTACGCTGTAAACGCTTGGAAGGAATGGGTACACTGGAGGAACGCCCAACCCAACATGGAGACTCCCAAGTTTGGATGTAGGTCTCTTTTAATCCAGCGTTTTTTTTTTTTGTTTGTTTGTTTTTTTAATTTACCATTTTACCTGCTAACCAATAGATTCTCTACAGTGAATGGGTGCCATCAGATAATAATCCATAAGTTACCCACATTAATGTATTGTAAAATCAAAAGCTGCATGTTTGAGAGAAACAAATCCATCAGTTAGACATTTTAAACCATAACTGCTTGTCTAAATACAAGCCCATGATCTATAATAATGATTCCTCCATGGCAAAAGTCCTTTCCCTATTATTCCTCCAAAAAATACACCAACATATTTCAAACTATTTTCTCTTGTAAACATATGTGGTCTTCATATATTTCTCTCCTGATTCAGACCAGACTTTTTTTCAATAGACAAAGCAATATGATGAATTAATTGTGGTTTAATCTTTGACGAGGGATTTGTTCATTGTAATGTTTATATCATCTGTTTGGGATCTCATTCTCACCACAGAGGATCCGTTTAGGAGTTTTTCCAAATCTGTTCTGATGAAGAAAAAAACATCTAGATCTTAAATGACCCATGTTGAGTACAGTTTCTGCAAATTTACATTAGAGTTTATGCATTCACAGAGAATGGAGCCTTAGCAATACGCTTGTTCGTAATAAATGCATTTTTGTAAGTTGATAGAAGCTTAGTTAAAGTCTTCAACATGCCATTTAATCATTAAACACTTCCTCTTCATCCCTAGCACGTAGTATGACACTTAAGGAGGATTTGTTGAAGTGCTGCACTGCCGAAATAAGCTACGGCCTCTGCAAGTTCATTTCTGAGGTTCGTCGACCCAACGGAGAGAAATACAGCCCTGACAGCATCTTTTATCTCTGCTTGGGAATCCAGAAGGTAAATTGAGAAGAAACCACAAACCGAACACAGCCATATTATAATAGTTCACTTGCTTTACCTCTTATCGATCGTGTTTGCAGTACCTGTTTGAGAACAATCGGTTGGAGAACATCTTTGCAGACATCTTCTACACCAAATTCTGCAATGAACTGACCAACATACTCAGACAGTGGAAACCAACTATTTTGCCCAGTGGTGAGCAGTTTAAGTAAATTACATGTGACCTAGCTTGTTACGTTGTTGCTCTGCTAACATGTCTGTGTTTAGGTTATGTTCATTCTCGTGTGGAGGAGGAGTATCTGTGGGACTGTAAGCAGCTGGGGGCGTTTTCACCCGGTGTGCTTCTCAACACCCTGCTCTACTTCTTCACTAAGTACTTCAACTACAAAACAGCAGAGCAGCACCGCCGCCTCTCTTTTGGACACATTGTACGCTGCTCTCGGAGCAAGGGCAACACAAAAGTGGCCTGTTTGCGTTTCTATCCCCCCAAAGAGGACACAAACACAGGTCAGTGAACAGTCATACTGTCTTGACCGTGTGTTTGAGTTCTTGTTGAATCATGTGTTTGTTTTAATTCAGACGGTGTCCCTGCAAAGAAAAGAAAGGAAGAGGAGGATGAAAATGACACTGTATATGAGATAAAGGAGAATGCAGACAATCCTCTTCGCTGTCCTGTCAGGCTGTATGAGTTCTATCTCTCAAAATGGTACGTTTGTTTGAACTTCCATTGAACAGCATTGATATGAAAGCAAAATTTGAACTTTCTAAATGTTTTACTGTCAATATTAATGCATTCTTGCTGAATAAATGCGTTTTTCTGTTATATCAAGCCCTATTAAATACCGTCTTACTTTCCATCCAGCTCACCCAGTGTAAGGCAACGCACAACTGACTTTTACCTGAGCCCCGAGCGCTCCTGTGTACCCAACAGTCCCATGTGGTTCTCAACCGCCTCCTTGAGTGACGAGGTTCTGGACAGCATGCTCACACGTATCCTTACTATCAGAGAGCTGCACCTGGAGAGGGACCAATCACCCAATGAGACTGATACAGACAGTGACTCTGAACTCAGGCCCTGACTTTGAAATGAGACGCACAGCGTAAGCGCACACCAAATTTGCTGAGTGAAGAAGGTATCTTAACTTTCTCTGAGTATTGCTACAAAACTGACAAAAATCTGGATACCATTAAATGGGTTTTTAGGACATTGATAGAGATTCCAGTGAATGGAAAGTGTTTTGTCATTGTATTTTCCATGTTCAACCTTATAGTAGTTATGAGGCTGTACAGTGTGTTTTTGTGATGGTGTATGAAATACTACATTTGACACAAGCACCTGACTTCACAAAAAAGACAACATTTCAAAAGGTGCATACGATTGGATTTTGCTAATACTGAGTTTTATGCAATGCCACATTACACAGTAGTATTTGAAGGGGTTTCTGCTCATTCTTTGTATCATATTGAAACACTAAAGACATTAACAACATATTTGTACAACAGGCATTAAAAACAGTGGCTGGTATATATACCCCTAAAATCAATACTGAGTTGTTGGGTTTTTTTTGCAACCGAGACCACTCCAGGATTTTATAATTCTTGAATGAACAAGGCTGCATTTTGGATAAAAAAAGACAACGAAACTGTGAGTCTTTTTTCAACATATACTGCTACGTCATGTTAAAAGTTGACGTATCAAGTAATCACTTATAATTACATGCATTTTGCACAAAAAAGATGCATGTAGGCTCATTTTAAAATATATATTATAGTAATGAGTATAAATGTTCTTAATTAAAAATGTCCTGGATCTTTCAAGCTGTATTAATGGCAGTGAATTGGGGGTTGGGCAATAACAGTGTTCTCAGGGGGGTTAATAAAGGCTGCCTGAAGCTGGAGATTATGGTTTATTAAGTTTTAAATATGGATATTTTTCCTACAGATTCACTTTAGGAGATCTTTATTGTGTTTTATAATTTACACAAAAAAACAATTTAAAATGCTGTCATTAATCACGTGGTAATTTTACTTTGATTTTTTTTTTCTTTGAAGATCAAGCATTTTAATTTTGGCACTCGAGCACCTTCCCTCCCACAATTGCTCTGCGTTTTCCAAAAGCATCGTAGCCTAAATTGATCGTAGCTGCGTTGGTTTCAATGGGTCTACGATGTACTTAAGCTTACGATGCTTTTGGGAAACGAAGCCCTGGTTTGAAGCAAACGTAAACCATGTGAAGAAGTGAATTGTTTTGGTTAAACTTGGTTAAAAAGGATTACAAGGAAACAATAGGAAAGTCTGGATAGCTTCTGAAATCAGCTGTTCCTGTGACTGCGCTGTTGCAGCAAAAAGAGGCATCTATACGTTCAACTATGCTGTGAATTTTTGTTTTGTTTTTTTTAGTAATCTCTATGTAAAATGTAACTGTTGTAAAACTTGTATGCAATTTACCATTTAAAACAACATAGTGTATTGTTTTTAGTAGTATTATATATCAGATTGTGAGTGTATTTTAGCACTGTTTGTTGTTTTCACTGATCTATAATAGAGAACATATAGATCAGTGGTTTAGATCAGGAAACGGTGACGTCAGACTTAAAGGGATAGTTCACACAAAAAAGAAAAGTCTGTCGTCTTAACTATTCGCCCTCATGTCGCTCCAAACACAAAGAGGTCTCGACCCTCCATTGAGAGCAACACAACTGCAATGCTACCAGGTGCAGTAAGCAAGGACATCTGAGACATCAGGGTTTCAACCATCATTTTAAGAAGCTAGGAGAATGTTTAGTGCACAAAGAAAACAAAAAAATGCTTTACTGCACAATTCTTCTCATCCTGTCTGCAGCAGTGTCACCAAACAGCAATATAAATATTTCTTATTCCATTATAGCAGTGTATATATATTAAAAATATATTATTTAGACCCAAAATGCACCCTCCCAAAAAAGTTTCATAAATGAAAACCGCCCATATTAGCTCTATAAGTTGTCGTTAATTGATAATGTCTCAAGGTGGGTGAAGGGCATTTTGACCAATGAGAAGTCCTGTCCTGTCCTTTCCAGGTTTGGTACCAAAGGTGTTCTTGCCCTTTGTAAGATCTAGCTTCTAGCAACTTTATCTGATGCGTTGAAGCGTTTGCTTATGTAAGTCCACCAACATCCAAAATCTCAAAATGTAGATCTGAAGAGACGCAATAAACTGGGCCTGCTTTCCACTACAAAACAGATACAGAAATATTACAACATTATAAAAGAAAAATGAAAAGACGTATACATTTGGTGGATTGTAATAATAAATGTAAGGTTAAAAACATTTCTTTTAATATATCTACAGTAAAATGTGGTGTTATTTTTAAATCGACATCTTTATGAAACTTTGATTTATTTTAAAACCTTTGCATGTTGACCTATGTGCGGTACCAAAATCTCGCGTGAACTGGCGCCATTGTTGTTTACAGAGGGAGGAGAACGCTTGTGCAGAAGGTGGCTTGTTTTTGCAATATATTTATACTCGTATTGTTCCTCAAAATGGTGCTAACATGTGCTTATCCTGGATGCCGCAACCTATTTAAAAGCGTAAGATTGCGTGCGTCAAGTCAAACGGGAAAATTGACTTTTCACCGATTCCCAACGTTTGAGCCGGATCGACTGCATTTATGGTTACTTGCTCTTCAGATGGATATTAACACGCCTATGAGGTTACTCAAAGTATGGAGGGTCTGCAGTGAGCATTTTTCCCCTGATGACTTCAAAGCCATCAGTGGGAATCAAGTCTTACTCAAATCATCAGCGGTGCCTATCTTTGTTTCACAACGAACCGAGGTATGTAACACTGACAGATCACCAGCGAACAATGGCGTCAGTTCACGCGTGACTTTGCTAATGCCCATACGTCATCATGCGACAGAAAACTTGAGCTCCTTGTGAAAGTGAAAATAACAGAACATTTTAATTTTGGGTGAACTATTCCCAAGGCAATCAAGTGTGTATATGGAATTGTTAAATTAATTGCAACAACCGGGCCTGATAGAGATGGTTCACCTAAAAATGAAAGAACATAATTTGCAGACAAAAAAAGGGAATATTCATAAACGTTGGGTTTTAAGAATTTATATTAATTTAACTCAATATTTTATTTTTTTTTTCATGGCAATTGAACACTTGTTCTTCAAAACTTAAAAAAGTGAAAAGGTATTTTTTAATTGTCTTGGGTTATTTTATTTAGAATTTTGTTTAATTTAAAATATTGTAACGGGATAGTTCATCCAAAAAAAATTAATTCAGTAAGTTCTCACCCTAATGCCATACCAAATCGATAAGTTAATCAATAAAAATATCTGAGAGCTTTCTGACCCTCCATAGACAGCAATACAACTACCACATTCAAGGCCCAGAAACCAGCAAGGACATCATTTAAATAATCTAAACATATCTTTAAATAATTGACATAAATGGTTCAACCTAATTTTATCAAGCTACGAAGAAAACAAAAAAGAATAACTCATTCAACAATTTTTAGCCCCTTACTGCAGTACATAAGATTCAGGGGGTGAGGTTACGTCCACATTCAGGGGTGGAGATGGACAGGTTTAGGATGAGGTTGGAGGAGTTGGTCTGGATCCTATCTCCTCCCATGGAACTTGTTTGCTGCAGTGAGGACCATCTCCGCAAAGCACCCACACATTCCACAGATTGATTTATGTTATGTCCACAAATAAAAACCTGGAGTGTTTGTGTGTGTTTGTTAAATTTCTCATTAAAGTACTCATTAAACGTTGGCACTAAAGGTCAGTGTCACATATTAATATAATGGAATAGAAGAATAAGATATTTCATTTGTCTGTGGCAAGTATTTTAAATAATGACTGGCAATTTAAATACATTTATATTTAAAGGGATAGTTCACCCAAAAATGAAAATTTTATGTTTATTTGCTTACCCCCAGGGCATCCAAGATGTAGGTGACTTTGTTTCCTCAGCAGAACACAAGCAAAGATTTTTAACTTTAACCGTGGCAGTCTGGTAGTCATTTAATGGAAGTGGATGGGCACCAAACCTTTCAAAGTAAAAAAACATGCACAGACGAATCCAAATTACACCCTGTGGCTCGTGACGATACATTGATGTCTTAAGACACGAAGCGATTGGTTTTTGTGAGAAACTGAACAGTATTTATATGATTTTTTTTACTTCTGATAGACACCCATGTCCAAACCGTCTTGTGCACGTTCCCTATGTATGCGCTTTGGCGTAATATATGCAAACTCCGGTGAATTTAGTTCCCCCTCACTGCGCATGTGAAGTTTAGCAGTTTTATAGCAGTATTTATTTAAAAATACCGCAGACTTGGCAACATCGCAAAGTTGCGCATGCGCTGTGAAGGGGAAACGGGAACTGGATTCACCGGAACACCGGAAGTGATCTGTTGCGCGTACACGACAGTCGCTGTTTACACAGAGCACAGAGATTGTGGGTATCGCGGCTATTCAAAATGGTAATTACTTGCGCTTATCCTGATTGTTCAAACCGATTTAAAGCTAAAAGATTACGTTCGCTTGCTCGAACTCATCCAGGACTGTTGACTTTTCATCGATTCCCAACTTCTGAGCCTGCTCGCTTGAAGTTATGGTTACTTGCTCTTCGGATGGATATCAACACACCCATAAACTTAGTAAAATTGTGGAGGGTCTGCAGCGATCATTTTTCCCCTGATGATTTTAAAGACGCACGAGGGGATCATTTACGACTGATATCATCTGCTGTGCCTTTGGTTTCACATCGACCTGAGGTATGTAAACAAGATAATTGTGTGTGCGTATCCTACGCCAAAGCGCGTACTCATGTTGAGCACGAGCCCGAGACGGTTTGGACATGGGTGTCTATCAGAGGTAAAAAAAAAAATTATATAAATACTGTTCAGTGTCTCACAAAAAAACGATCGTTTCGTGTCTTAAGACATCAATGTATCGTCACGAGCCACAGTTTTGTAATTTGGATTCGTCTGTGCATGTTTTTTTACTTTGAAAGGTTTGGTGCCCATCAACTTCCATTAAATGACTACCAGACTGCCACGGTTAAAGTTAAAAATCTTTGCTTGTGTTCTGCTGAGGAAACAAAGTCACCTACATCTTGGATGCCCTGGGGGTAAGCAAATAAACATCAACTTTTCATTTTTGGGTGAACTATCCTTTTAAACTAAGTCGGGAATGAAAACTTTTTTTTGTTTTGAAACTTGAATTAAAACTTTTTCTTTGTTTCTTATTGGTTATGTGGTTTTTACATGTAAGGGTTAGTTCACCCCAAAATGAAATTTAGGTCATTATTTACTCACCCTTAACCCATAAGACCTTCATGCATCGTCGGAACGCAAATTAAAATATTTATATAAACATCAAAACAACTGAAAGGCACATGTAGCAAGGACATTGGTAAAGCAGTCCATGTGACATCACTGGCTCAAGCTCGTAAAGCTACGAAAATTCTCTCTTTTCGACGAAAGTATTCTCATAGCTTGTGTTTTACCAATGCCCTTGCTATGTGTCTGAACCTGGTAACATTTCAGTTGCATTGCTGTCTATGTGGGGTCAGCGAGCTCTCAGATAGGGTGACCATGCATGCCATTTATCCCGGACGCATCCTGGCCAGGATTTCTATATTGCTTTTATTGTACCTCAAGAGCATTTTGAAAACACAGGGAACCAATGTCTTACACCAGAGGGTCTGCACACGCAATCCAAGCCAAGCCAAAACCTATATTCTTATAGAAATCCTGGCCAGGAGGTGTCTCAGAAAAATAACACGCATGGTTACCCTAGTCAGATGTCATCAAAAATATCTTACTTTGTGTTCTTAAGGTGTGTCTTTGGACCACACCAGGGGTGAGTAATTAATTACAGAATTTTCATGTTTAAGTGAACTCTCCCTTTAACAACACCTGGAATCATATGTCCCTCAAATCACTAATCAATAATATGATATTTAGATGCTGGAATGCAATCATTTTTACCCGGACCCCCTCGAAACGTGATTGGGCTAGTTTTGAAAAGCAATTGGGCGGGTTTTGTTATGAAAGCCTGACAATCCTGTGGAAGAGACGCGTATGCAAGCTAATAGTAATTTTTGAAATGGTGCTGAAGTGTGCATGTCCTGGATGCCCGAATCGCGAGAAACCAGCGAAAGTACGCAAAAGTGAATTACCAACGCCGACAGATGAAAGGCTTACCTTTCACACTTTCCCAGTAAACGATCCGCTGCGACTGAGGCGATGGCTGCTGGCTGTTCAGCGAGATGTTGATTTTCCGCTTCGATACGTGAGTCAAATGAGGTTGTGCAGTGTACATTTTTCACCAGACGACTTCAGATCGGGTCAAGGAAAGACACGACGATTACTGAAATCAACAGCTGTGCCCAGCCTGTTTTTACAAAACAAAGAGGTATGAGTGGAATTATCATGGGGTGATCGTTGAGGGTGAAAACGATATGATACAGTCATTCATTCATATGATTTGACTTTAAAAAATAATTTTTAAACTTTATTCTGTATGACACTGTGAGGTCACAACAAGGTGCTTCGCCATATGCATGACTCATAATTTTTGTGTGCAAAACAAGTTTGCTCGTGGCTCGAACTCCTTTTTTCGCATTAATTATTTAAAGATGTCCGGCGTAATGCGTTTCTGGGCATTGGACGTGTCAGTTGCGTTGATGTCTAGGAGTGTAAGATATAAAAAAAAAATCTTAATTTGTATTCCCAAAATAAAAGGTCATACGGGTTTGCGACCATATGACCGTGAATAATTAATGACGGAATTGTAATTTTTGGGTCAGTTAATCCATAAATGATGGCGGTCGAAAGCCAACGATATGGCACCAGTCCAGTAGGTGGCGTAAAAGCACCATATATTGTTTGTAAACAACTACAAGAAGCACTCGATTCCGCTTCTCTTTTTTCCCTTCGTACGTGGATGGAGAGCGGCTGTCAAGCTGCCGAAAGTACCATAACAACAGCCACGTGACTCTCGCGTCCTAAAGCCTCCGAGTAGGCAGATCTGTGGAATGGACCAGAGGGATTTTTTACTACCTTGTCATGCCGTAGCTGTCAAGTCTCGTTCCGCTTCTGCACGTTCAAACATGGCTCCTTTACGTTCCGCATAGCAGCGAGTCCCTGCAAATCGGGATTTGATTTGATTTGTTTTCGCAATGGTACGCGTGTGTGCGTTTCCTGGATGTTTCAACCGAGAGAAAGCGATACGACTCCGTCCAGTGGCATCATCACAGGAGGAAAGTTTGACTTTCCACACGTTGCCGTTGCATGACCGAGAGAGGCTGAAGCTGTGGCTGCTCGCTCTCAAACGGGATATAAATTCACCTATTGAAAATATCCGGGCGCTGAGAGTGTGTAGTGAACATTTTTCGCCTGACGATCTCACAGGGCTAACTCGAAGATATCTGAATTCGTCTGCTGTGCCTAGACAACAAACAGAGGTGTGTGTTGCTAATGCTTGGTCGAACACCATAGGGCTTGCTCAGATTTATTTTATCTGATTTGTCTGACTAATATTGTTATGAATACAATGAAGACGGACTACTGATTATGCGTTTGACAGATTCTGTGGACTGTCATAAATAATCATGAACTGTCTCTGTTCGAAATTAATTTTTTTTCCTGTTTCTGTCATTAAACGCATAACACAAAATGGTAAATTTACTCACCCCCAGGGTATCCAAGATGTAGGAACATATATCTGAAGAAAAGTAGCTTCATTTTCTCACCAATTAAATGCTTCCTCCAGTGGAAACGCTTTCCTGTTGTCTTCTTATATCAACATATTAGTTTAGAACTATTTTCGCTATGGTGCTTGATCTGTGCATATTTCTCCCCTGTCGTGATTTAGATGAGATGATTTCTTCAGTGGAGAGAACAGTATTGTTGTGTCATAGCTGTGTTAAATCCCAGTGTTGAATTTGTGTATTGCAAAAACAGATCTTCACAAAATGTTAATCGATTGGTTGTGATGTTTTTATCTATTTGAACTCGCTGCAGATTATCCACTAGTAAGCAAATGACGTGATGCTGAATGTCTCGTGATCTGTTCTGCATATACCTCTTAGATGCCCTCAGGGGAATACATTTACAGCAAATTTTCATTTGTTTTTTTTTGTGTGAACTTTTCCTTTATCTGCTGCTGTTTTAGGAGACTGTGATTGAACCAGATGCCCTATCAGCAGACAACAGTTGGGATGCTGAGGAAGATGAGGAGGTTTATTATGAAGATGATTTTGAGTCAACTTCAGGAAAGCAGAAGAACCCCAGAACCTGCTCTGAACAACGCGGTAAACTCATTCTGAATGTTACAAATCCTCCTACAGAGCCATCTACATCTCTATCTACTTTTGGGTCCTACTATGCTCTTCCACCCACATGGCACTACCAAATGGCAAGTCCTGAAATATTTTCTCACAATATACCTTTTTCACTTTCGAAAACCGGAAGCTTCGTGTAAATGTGTCAAATAAGGTCCACTGTAGGAATGGCAATGCCCGTAGCATGGGGTTGTTGCGATTTATAAATAATCAATTCATCACAGATGTTTCATCAAAATATGTTAACCACAGTTTTCCATCATGAATCCGGGATAATGAAATGAGGTCACATTTTGACATGATATTCTGATGCATATTTTATTATTTAAATGGGAGCGCTAGGTGTATGAATTTACAATGCTTAAGAGACCAGCCTTTTACTTAAAAAATGCAAGAATACCATACAAGCATATCACATTATAGAGCAATAAAATCAGGCAAGCTTATACATCTTATAAAAAAAAATAACAACTACTAAAGACTGTTCAAATGAAAGATTATAGTATCTTCTGTGCACTTACAGTACTTTACTTTCCAATAGGCTACAATCGTCACGTATAAGATCAAACTGGAGTTGTTACAATATATTAATATTTTTCATCCCAGAGCAATTTTAATTGTGACATAGGGTTTGAGCGCATTGATTAGCGTTATGATGTAGATACCATTTGGAGATAAAATAGTAGGCGTAAACACTACGCAGTAATAAAACTATAACACAAAAAATAAAATAAAAACACTGTATATTCGGACTATTCTCCAACTATTTTAAGCTTCCGGTTTTTAAACGTGGAGCGTGAAAATGGACAGCTTGTGCTGTTTCACTTCTGAACCATTGCTGTTATGTTGATCCAATAACTGTTTTCTGACAGGATGATCCTGCTGGTCTACAGATGGAAGAATGTTATGATGTAAACGCCAACATGGATTCTGTCGTTTATTCAGAAGGCAAGAACTTGGTTTTGTTTCCGTGAGTGTAGCTTCTCCAAATTAGCCACGATCCTGCAAAGAAGCACAGCTGGGATTGTAATGAGACAGTGGTTTATGTTTACATATGAGTTTAGGAATTGTGTGTGTATATATATCTGCTAGCATTCATTTAAAAATGTTCCACTTTCAGATGAGATCTCTGGGCTGGGCTCTCCATCTGCTGCAGATGTCTTTATGGCCAGTGAGGATTTTAAAGGACATTCAGACCTGTGCCATGGGGAGGACATGGCCCAGTGTTCAGAAGAGCTTGTGATCACTAAAGTTGAAGACACTAATGAAATGGCACTGGACCAGAATGAGGATTACAATGGGATGACGGAAGTGGATGGATCAGAATATTCAGGTAACTGAATGTTCTTGTTTTAATAATAATAATAATAATAGTTCACAATGTTTGTTTTTGTTGTATTTGAGTGCAATTTTTACTTTTCCTGTTTAACAGTAGCACAGAGCACCAAAGATATACAAAGCAGGACTATTGAATCATCTGCTGAAATGGTGAGCACAGCACCATTTTATGCTCACTGCTACATGCTAACGAGTTTGGAGCTGGAGCTATACACTTCTAAAAAATAATATCTCTTTCTTCTATTCAGGCTGTTGACAAAGAAGTTGAAGCAACCCAGCCCTCTGTCATAATGCATTTGAAGATCAAAGATGAACCAGTGGATGAGGAATGGAAAAAAGCACCGCAATCCCCAGTGGGAAACATTAAGGATGATGAGGTGCTATTCTCGAGAAGTTACTGAATTATACTGAAATGTAAAATATCCAAATAATTTAAAGTACTTTAGATAATATATAAAACATTATCCACTGTTTAGACAGTAAGTTATTTTCCCCGTTTTGAAATTTCTGTTCATTAGTTAATCATAAATAATATATCATGGTTGAGCAACAAATCAGCATATTTGCATCATTTCTGAAGGATCATGTGACACAAGACTGGAGTACTAATGACTGCTGAAAATACAGCTTTGCCATCACAGGAATAAATAGCATTTTAAGACTGCTTTCAAAAACATAAAGAAGAACATTTCAATGCTAGTGTATATGGGTAGTGTCCTATAGTGTGACACAGCAAAAATGAAGAAAGATAGCATAAGAGAGGTGTATCTTTAACCTTAGAGGTTATTTCTTATTTATTTAATTTTACACTTTTCTGTCACAACATAGGACACATTGATATGTCAACTACCCATATATATTTTATAGAAGATGTGACACGGCATATGACATTTCTAGCCAATAAATTAGAATGTGCGTTACTGATGATTGCACAGATTTGTATTAATTATTGATTGTGTTATGTGTTCATGCTTTCAGGATTTTGACCAAGCACCAGATGATATGAAGATACAAGGTGCGTTTTCTGTTAGAGTAAATGCTGCATATGCTGCATAAGCATTAGGTGCCTGTATGATTATTTTTATATATAGTAACTAGGGTTGTAACGGTATGATGGTTTATCGTGATATTGACATGTACGATTATCATACCGTGCACATTTGCTTATTACCAGTTTTGAAAAAAAAAAATGAAACCAGATCTCACTCGCGCTGCAGTATATGCAACGTCTTTGCGCTTGACTGCTTAGACTCCTCCCATACAGCGGAGAAAAAGTCAGATACAGAGGCTGCTAATTCTAATCTCTATGTCCCGCCAAAAAAAAAACGAATTAAAATAGGCAGTATGGCAATGTTTTGGATATCCGAAAAATGATCGCGGGGTTGTCCTTGAAGATGGATATCCACATGTTCTCCCATATTCACGAGCACCATCCCTCCGTGAACATAAAAATATTAAAGACGTATTATTTCTGTGATGCAGATGGAATCCAGTCATGGAATTGTATAAATCCAAATCTAGCTGTGCAGTAAATCAAATCACGATGTGCGTGTCTGTGAATATACAGCTCAAAAAGGCTGCCATATATTGTAATTCGATATTCTGTGTCTCCGTATAAAAGAGCAGCCTTTTCGCCTATAGTAGATCTAGTACACACGTGATGCTCGTATGTGAAGATGTGAACACATCAACATATCCAGAGCTGCTCTCAGTGAACACTTAATGATCATTTTATAATCTTATTTAAAAGAATAATCATCAAAAACACTAACTGAAAACTCAAAGGTGTTTAGTACAACCTGTCAAAAAAATTAAATATATTAGCTTCTTTGCCCATGTTTTAATTTAGTAAAGCTCTCGTGTTAAGAAGCAAAAGTTGTTTTATTATATATTGTGATATATTGTATTTTCAATAAAATATTTTGCATTGAATTATAGAATCCAGACCAATTACATCAGACAACCCTTCCCATCCAAGTTATAGCCACATTTCAGTTTCTTTTACATCCACGTTTACATCCATCCAGCACGACCCTGCACATATTGCTCTCCTAAATATGCTGTTAAAGAACAGCTTGATTTATTCTTGTCTAATATAAAGAGAAATAACTTATTCCTTATTTTGGTTAAATGCAAAGCTTTATTTAATTTTTCTCCCCAGACTCATCCTTCCATGTTTTTTTTTTTTTTTTTTTTTTTTTTTTTTTTTTTTTGTGTGTGTAAAAGAAAGTTTGTTACAATAAACCATGTTCAACCAAAAACCGTATCTCATTTTATTCATTTAAGGGTCATTGTAGCTGATGATTATAATAATAATCATAGTTTGATACGGTATACCATGAAACTGTTATATTTTCTATCATACAGTGAAAATCTCATACCGTTACAACCCTAATAGTAACCAACCTATTAGTGCTGCACGATTAATCATATCGCAATCAAAATTACATTACAGAAAATGTTGCGATTATGTGAAATAAATAAATGTGTTAGTGGATGCAACAAGACATTCATTCTTGCGTTCACACCAGACGTGAATGAAGCGGTAAGCGCAATTGGACAGCGATAAGATGCAATTGGACATCCTGCAGCGCAATTCACGCAAATTAAGCTGCGCATTAAACACGTCGGCACCCCACGCATAAGCAGCATGGAAGCGGCACGTATTCAGATCAGGAACAGCGCGACAATTGTTCTTTCATTCTGCCAGCTTGTACTGCAGCAGGCTATAGACAAGCTTCTTTCTGTCGTATTTTCCAGCATTCTTCTCTGAACACTGTGTGCCATGTGCTTTGATTTATGTCAATTCTCTGCACCTGCTACGCGCTGTGTGAAAGCTCTCATCCGTTACCATGGGTGCCAGAAAAATACATGCCGCTTGCGCCCTGCTGATGCATGCAGAGTGAAAGCGTCCAAGTACAGGCGAATAGCGAGATATATTCGCCCAAGTCGCCTCAGGTGTGAACGCACTTTTAGCAAAGAGGGATTTGAGAAAATGATTGGCACACTGG
>JAUYWG010000056.1:11125820-11138187 GCA_034779775.1 Enteromius afrohamiltoni
TCAGTAATGAAAATATGTTACTGTTGTTTAATTTTGTACAATTTAGTTTTAATTAGTTGTTGCTAGATTGCACTGTACACTGCATCTCAGCAGAGAAATACAGATTTCAGCATTATTAGTGATCTGTGTGTGCATTTTCCTTTATAACAAGCAAGTTGAGTCAAACCACTTATATATCGTATCGCAATCGCACATTTTTCCCAAATCGTGCAGCCCTACAACCTATTGAAAACAACCTATTTGGGTCTGAAATCAGTGTTTGAATTTTTACATTGCCTTCTTCATATCACAGAAACTCTAGGAGGCGTCCCAGAAAAGGCACCATCAAACCCAGCAAAATCCATTCAACCTTTAAAAAGACATGGTGTGTTGTGCACAGCCTGTAATAAGGTCATGCTAAAGGGACACACAGCGTTTCAGCGTAGTGGCTCTTCAAAACTCTACTGCTCGCCTCAATGTCTCTGCAACTCTAAGAAAAGAACATGTCACTGCTGCCTTAAGTACGCTTGCAACATTTCATTCACCTGTAGTTGTATGTGATTTAAATGATTTGACCTAATGTATGTTCTTTCTTTTCAGAGAAATTCATGATGGGAATAGTAAAATTACCCTGGTAGACTTGTCAGGGACTGTGAAGGAGTTCTGCAGTCAGAAATGTCGCAGCGCTTTGAACTTCACTTGTAGTGTGTGTGAGAAGACAGGAGTGGTGAGCAGATGTCTCCATCTGTGCTGAAATTAAACGTGCATATTGCATTGCTTTGAATTGTTTTTTTTTTAAGATCTGAAATTGTTTCTCGTAGACTCATAGTCATGAGGTGAATTACATGGGCTCCATCCATAAGCTGTGCAGTGACAGCTGCTTCAACCAGTTCCGCTCCTCTAATAAACTGAACATGAACAGCTGTGTGAACTGTGGAGGATATTGCTATGGCACAGACAGTCAGTGTCCGTCTCTGCAGATGGAGGACAGAGTTATGAAGTTCTGCAGCCAAGACTGCCTCACTGCCTACAAAAAGGTGACAGCACATCATTAATAATATTACTTATTAAGCTGTCAATCATTTTGTTGTTTAAGGTGAACTATACATTGGATAAAACTTTTATTTATAGAGGAGCCTGAAACTTGTCACCTGCAAAATGTGTCATGCCCTGCGCCCGGCGGCAGATGCAGTGGACAGTCCAAACTCAGAGGACATCAGGGAGCTTTTCTGCTCCACTTCCTGTGTCATGGCAAGTAAAGTCCAGACTGGCAGTTTGTCAGGTACCGTGATCTCATTTGCAACACAACCCAGTGTATTTAACTGTAGCGAAGAACCGAGTCAAGAGTTCCAATGCTTTAAAGCTACAGTCTGTAACTTTGTTTTGTTACAGAAAATTATATAATAATATACCATGAACTCATATTCCAAAATTTGTTTATGGCTTGTCCTGAATCACAACAGTACACCTATAACTAATTATATTCAGAGTGTTTTAGATTGGTTTGGGTAGGTGCCACCGCGGAGCAGGGGTCCGTTCTTCGTACTTCGCTTAAGACATCTAAGATGAGATCATCGCTCTAACTATGAGCTCACTAATCCGGTTCTCTGAACGCACTTCCTGTTGATGATTAGTATAGCTGGATTGAGTTGTCTAGGCTTATTGCGCGTCTGTGAGTTGGTTTAAAAGGCTACTTGTATTGATGGTAGAAACACTGATCACAACCCCTTTGATTGGTTGAAGAAATGGCAAAAGAACAAGCTCAATTTTTTTTTTCTCAAGCAGTGCAAGAGCTTTTATTAGAGGTTTGTGAAGAATTTACGTTTAGTGCGTCCGAGCGGCCGCTTCATGTTATTGGGATGAGATCTAAGAACTCCTGGAAAGCGCTTAATATCAAGAATATGATATTTATTAAAAGACTGAACAGGAACAACTTTTAACATCAGCTCACACACTCAGTCGACATTCTTTTGGGGGGCGCTAGCTCTCTTATTTAACTCCTTTTAAATACACCAAAGGCATTTATGTGGGATTATTAGCAGAAATGATATCGAGTGTAATATTCGTGGGGACATATGCTTGGAAATAATATTTCATGTCTTCCATTGGATTCGTTATAGTGCTCACTGTAGTCTCACTGTAATCGGGAAAATTATTGATTTACATTGCCACTTAAACTAAAGCCATTTCAGTCTAAATATTACGACTTTAATCTTGTAGTTGTAGATTCTTCTTAGATATATAATATAAACATATAAATAAAATGATATAATATTTATATATTTATATATCTATCGTGTGTGAATCATCGTAATTATTTTATACACTTATACACTGATACTCAGTCTGTGTCGGTCGTGCTCTTTAACCAATCAGGTGTGATCTCTCCATTTCAACTTTTCAAAACCCGTCAGGAGTGCAGCCTAAATCCTGTTTACATGAAATAAACCTGCTCCCGAGCAGGTTCAAGCTCACAGACCTGTTGCTATGATAGCAAGTCCAGGATGAGTTTCGAAGAACCCAACGATCCAAGATCAGGACAAATCCACAATCAAATCCAGCTAACTGAGTTAGCGAGGTACGAAGAATGGACCCCAGTCCAGTATCGGCTACGGCTACAATGTTCTTCTGCAACACACACAGTTCTGTTTATTAATTGCTAAAGCACCAAAAGTTACAGACTGCAGCTTTAAGATTCTAGCCAGTACCTAAACTTCCATCTAAAAGTTTGTGTTTGGGATTTTTTTTTTCTCTCTCTCATGCTCACCATGACTACATTTATTTTAAGTTTTATTTAAAAAAATTTTTATATAAAATTTAAATAAAAAAACAGTGATATTGTGAAATATTATTATTATTATTTAAAGTAGCTATTTATATGCTAATTTAATTCTGTTGATTATATAAAAATATATAACAAAATAACTTTTTTGTCTTACTTTTAATCAGCTTTATACATCTTTGCAGATTTAGTTTCCCAGCAAGTCGTACTAGAATTAAAGGAGGTTGTAGCAAATTAGCTCAAATACAAATAAATCAAATCAAATCACAGAATCCCTGTTTTACAGCGGATTGGTCTGCGATTCACTGAACATGCCGTATGAAATTAACTCTGAGCTGGATATTAAAATCCAGATTATAGTGTAAGCACTATTAATAAGCACAGTAACAAGATTGGCAGTTTAAGATATTAACTTGTAAGCACAAAACACAAGATACTTCTCTTTTCAATTATAAATATATATGCATGTGTTAAATATGAACACATGATAATTAAATGTGTGGGATACATATAATATGCAGTTATACATATCAGTGATTTAAGTCCAGTTTAGTGTATTTTTGGGCCTGAATAGGCATGAAAAAGCAGTTTTGTGCCAGCTTTGCGAATGAAAGGGTTAATGGTCTCCTCAGGAATTTCAGGATGGTCCTAAGTTGGGGGATGGAGATCCGTCCAACAAAAGATGTACAGTCCTTTGGTCTACACTGTAGCATAAAGGGCTATATAAATAAATGATACTTGATGACTTCCTGTTGTCTTGAGGCCTCTTTGTGGAATTCGGCTGTTCATGTTTCAGTGTTCTAATTGAATCTTACATGTCTGATATGCTACAAGGTATATTATCATTATCATCATAGGTCATTAATGTAGAATAAATAATAATTAATTTGAACAAAAAAAAGCAAATATGCTATGAATATGCATGCAAAATACACCAATTGGTGCCTAAACTTAACTGTTACCATGACTTTATTCAATTTGACATTTACAAGTGTTTAATTGTATTCTGTGTTTAAATACTACACTTGAAATTGTTTTGGTTTGTTTTCTTGCAAACAAGGTGTCGCAGTGGAATGCAGCAACTGCAAGCTGAAACTAGTGCCTCAGTACCACATATCCACGTTTGATGGATCCGTTAAGAACTTCTGCTCTTATTCCTGTGTACTGGCATATCAGGTACAGTTCTGTCATGTCTGACACTCATCTTCTAATATTACAGTACTCCTACATAATGATTGATCTGAGTGATGCCATATTGTGCTGGTTTTTGGTTCAGGAGTCCTTCAATAAGACGAAACCTAAAATGCCAGTAAATACAGTAACCTCTACTAGCAACAACACATCTACCCCAAAACCTGCTTCCCTCAGACCTGCTTCCTCATCAGAGAAGACCAGTACTTCCAGTGGTTCAACACAAAATGTCACCAAGATCCCCTGCTTTCAGTGTCTGAACTTCTTCTTCCACAGACCAGAGCTGCTGGAGTTTAGGGTACTTGCATTTACTAAACATACTTGTTTTCATTAGACCAATTATTTGTTACTTCATTATTATTATTAAGTAATATTCAACGTATTATAGAGCTGTATTATAGCTTTATTTTAAATTAATTTAATTTAAAAGTAATAGCATTTTCATAGTAGGCCTACTTTTCTGTTTATTGATTATTTGATTGATTTACTACTTAATATGGCAAAAGGATTGACTAAAACATGTTAATAGTCACCTAAAGTCCTAGTTTATTGCATGTTTAAAGCATTTATTTATTTGTATTGATTTATTTTATTTGATCTTTCAGAGGAAAATGTACGCTTTCTGCAGTAACACTTGTATTGATGAGTTCAGAAGGATTTACCGCATGGAGGCTCGCTGTGAACAGTGCAAGCTCGATAAAATAGTGAAAGTAGTGAGAAGGATAAACAAGGTTGACCGTTCTTTCTGCAGTGAAAGTAAGCTATAGGGATAACTCGGACCTTCTTATTTTATTGTTTGGTGATATTTTATTTAGGGCTGTCAAATGATCAAAAATTTTGTATCAGATTAATCTGGATTTTCAGTGGATTAATCACTATTTGCAACTACACCTGAATTTAGATCAAGAACAACTCACTGTCACTTTAATTCAGGGTGGGCTACGAATGATTTCACGAAACGGCTAAAATCTACTTTTTATTACGTTTTAATTAATCAATAAATACCATCCTAGACTTACTTTTCCAAGACATACTTTGTTATAAATAATAATAATTAATAAAAATGTAAATAAATAAAATAAAAAGAGAATTTTTCTTCTTTCTTTTTTTTGCTGTATCGAAAACATACCGAACCGTGAATTTTTTTTTTTTTTTTTTTTTTTTTTTTTTTTTTTTTTTGAACCGTTACACCCCTAATTCCAGTGGTTGTCGTTTTGCCCCCACTTACGTGCAACAGACAGGAACTGTTCTTTACAAGCCTCCGCAAAATCACGCTCCTCAGTTTTTAATACAGCCAGCCACAAATTCGTCACACTGCACGCGCGTGAAATGTGTAAAGAAAATGTTTGTAATTAACAACAAAAATAATTAACGACATTAACACGCTATTTTTGACAGCCCTAATTTTAATATTACATTATTAACCTTATCAATATGTATATGTAACCTTGTGCTTGTGCTTTTCCTTTCTGTACAGGATGCAAAACACTCTTTGAGCATAGCCTGTTCAAACGCTGGGGAAAGAAACATTGTTGCAACTGCTTTTACTGTAACAGCACTTCTAAGACTGTAGTGACAGATGTCTTTGATGGGAAGCGAGAGGAGTTCTGTGGAAACGATTGCTTGTTAAAACAGAATTCACTGATGCGTCTGGTAATATTTAATTTGTGTAATCATTTATGTCGTTACTCATGTAGTTGGTTATATGCTTATTTAATCTGTTTACTTAGTTATGTAGTTATTTGAAAGTAACGGTAAATGTTGCTGCCGCACAATGTTTACAGGAAATAAAGTGCTCAATGTGCAGGCAGGCCAAGAAAATAGCGGACACTGTGAAATGGCTCGGTGAGATGAAGCATTTCTGCAGCCTGCGGTGCCTGATGTTCTTCTGCAGTCTGCAAGGCATCACTGGGGTCGTTTCGAATAAATCTCCAGCCACACAAGGTATGTCCTTTTCCCAGATATTGGGGTGTATTGGTCTGCTTTAATCCCATCCAGTCTTTGTTTATTAAATCTGTAGATTCTCTAATTGGCTAGCTAAAGTTATTGCATCCTAAATGTTTCATTTTCTTTAGTCTGGAGTCCTGCGCTGTCACTGTCTCCACAGGTGTGACCCCAGTATCCTCTGCAGCTCCTCAAAGTACTAAAGAGGGCACACCAGTCATTGCCAATGTCGTCTCGCTTTCAAGTGACTCCAATAAAAAGCCAGATGTTTTGGAAAAAGCAGATCCAAAAGGTGATTAACCTCAGATGCGTTAACTATTTAAAAGCTCATGTCACCCTGGATGGAGCACTTTTATATAATGCATATGATTAAAGACTGTGATGTGGTGTTTGCTCAAATTATTCATATTTAACCCTTTGTTTCCTCAGGCTCTGTTCCTGTAAAAGTCAAAGGAAATGTGAGTTCAGGAAAGACCTGTATTTATATTCATGGTCTAAAAACTGAGTTTCAGTAACTAACTTCACTTACTGAGAGCGAAAATAGGATTGAAATAATCAAAATTTTCTTTTTTTTTTTAGCATTAGGAGTGCTTGTTTGGATCAATCCGGTTTGCTATAAACAAATCTCTCGTTCTTTGCTCTGCTTGCAGAAGTGTGCTGTGAAAGCCCCTGTCTCTTCATCCCAAACCAAGAAAGACAAGGACTTGCCATATAAATCCATAAGCAAAAACAAAGCCACATCCTGTAAACCTCACACCTGCAACGCTGAAACACAAATGGGTACTAATCAGTTCCAGCATGACAATGACAATCACTTTTTTTGCATCTTTATTCTGGAAATTCTTCCCCCTTTTGTTTTTCTCTTTTGTAAGCGACTGTCAGTGCATATGCTGACAATTTTTGTTGTTGTTGTTTTTATCCTGCAGATGGAACTCCTAAAGTGATAGTGCTGCCTGTGCCAGTGCCAGTGTATGTGCCAGTTCCCATGCATCTCTACACTCAATATATTCCACAGTCTGTGGGGCTTCCACTTCCGGTACATCTACTCTACCCTTCCTCATCCTCAACTTCTAATAACAACAGAAGTTTATTTAGCCTTGAATATTCCTTTAAACTTGTTAAAGGTAGAAATGTAGACAGTTGTCGTTCTTGTTTAGATGTAGTTTTGTGGGCTTTTATGCAGGTTCCGGTGCCCTTGTTCTTCCCTACAACTTTGGACAATGCCGAACACATTGTGAAGACCATTCAGGAAATTAAAGAGAAGATCCCTGATGACCCTCTGGAGGCCGACCTCATCATGATGGCAGAGATGGTGGCTGAGGATGCAGAGGAGAAACAAATCATCACTAGTGGTAAATGATGGACGTTAATGGTGATTAGGCTATATAATATATCTGCAAATACACATTGTTTCATTTGCATACATATCGTTAAAGACACCTGTTTTGTTTTCTCAGATCAGACTAGTAATATAATGGATGACCTAGATTTGGAGGATCTGTCCAGCAATCTGAGTTGGGAGGAGGACTCTGTGTCTTCTGCACAGACATGGGATCAGACCCCTGAGCCCGAGAGGCCTCCTCCATCCAGATCTGCCACACTGACCCCCGTCTCCACCATCACAGAAGAACCACAGATGGACTTGGAGGCTGATTTCCCAATCGGTAAGAGCTTCTGCTGAGGTTAAGAGGTCAAAACACAACAACAAGTTTTTTCTTTTTCCATGTATCTACAACCTTTCACGTTTTTAGAGAGCTTTGAACGTTTTAGAAAGCAAAAGCAAAAGGAGATCAATTCTGGCAAACAGAGATCACGCAAGAGAGGACATGATGGCTTCCCTCAGAAGAAACAGGTAAGAAAAACTAAAGCAGTACTCCTGACCACCAACCAAACTCCAACGTATCACATTAATGAAAGCTAAGGATCAGATTATGATGTGTTTTGTTGGAATGTAGGGCAGTAAGTGTGCATCGGCACCTCCAAACAGCCTCTCCAAACTGCAGCATGAGTACGGAGTCAAAGCCTGGAAGAAGTGGGTGCACTGGAGGAACACCCAACCAAACATGGAGACTCTCAAATTTGGCTGTAAGCTGGTTTTATACAACATATTGTATCCCAAAAACAAGTTTTCACATTTTATTCAGAGGCAGTACTGGACTACATTTAACTTGGGAATAATGAAATGAATCCAAAATGAATTTTTGGGTTAATTAGTCATTTTTTTTAATGTATGGGAGACGCAGTGAGTGATTTTATGGCTTTAAACACTTATTCCTCAATAGCTCGCAGTATGACACTAAAGGAGGATTTGTTGAAGTGCTGCACTGCTGAACTAAGCTACGGCCTCTGCAAGTTCATCTCTGAAGTTCGGCGACCCAACGGAGAGAAATACAGCCCTGACAGCATCTTTTATCTCTGCTTGGGAATCCAGCAGGTAAAGAAAAAAACAACAGATCATTCTGCCATGTTATTTATAAGTTTTATTTCATTCAGCTTTGTCATTCTTATTTACAGTACCTCTTTGAGAACAATCGGATGGAAAACATCTTCGCTGATGTCTTCTACTCCAAATTCTGCCATGAAATGAGCAACGTACTCAGAGAGTGGAAGCCAACTGTTTTACCCAGTGGTGAGTCATTTTAAACACATGTGAGACTCGTTCATTTGGCTGCTGCTCTATTAACCTGTGTGTGTGTGTTTTCAGGTTACATTCATTCTCGTGTGGAGGAGTATCATCTGTGGGACTGTAAGCAGCTGGGGGCCTTTTCACCTGGTGTCCTGCTCAACACCCTGCTCTACTTCTTCACCAAGTACTTTAACTACAAGACAGTAGATCAGCACCGCCGCCTCTCTTTTGGCTACATCAAACGCTATTCGCGAGGACAAGCCAACAACAAAGTGTCCTTCCTACGTTTCTATCCCCCTAAAGAGGACGAAAGCACGGGTCAGTGGTCAGCCGTACTATTTAATAGTGGGGTTTTTTTTATTAATTATGTTTTTATTTAATTATTTTGCCTAATTTAGATGGTGTCCCTGTAAAGAAGAAGAAAAAGGAAGGTGAACGGCAAAGGGTGCTAAAAATACGTCAGAATTCTGACAATCCTCTTCACTGTCCTGTCAGGCTTTACGAGTTCTATCTCTCAAAGTGGTACGTCGGCATTTTGTTTAATAAAACGAGTGGTGGTGTATTTGGTTTGTCTTACGATGTCGTTTCTTCCAGCTCGCCCGGCATAAGACAAGACACAACCCAGTTTTACCTGAGCCCCGAGCGCTCCTGTGTACCCAGCAGTCCCACATGGTTCTCCACCACCTCCTTGAGTGACGAGGTTCTGGACAGCATGCTCACGCGTATCCTTACTGTCAGAGAGCTGCACCTGGAGAGGGACCAATCAGCCAATGAGACTGATACAGACAGTGACTCGGACTTCACACCCATTTAGCACCACGATACTGAGAAAACCTGAATGGGGATTTCGACTGTTGTTCTGAATGCTGGAAAGCCAAGTGGTTGCCTCCTTTGTATTATATTTGAACACTAAAGACATTGACAGCATCATTCCAAAAACGGAGTTTGAAATTGTTTTTCGTTGCAAGCCATGTTGGTTTAAATAGATGGAATGTTCCTGAAATGGACTCTTGATGCCCTTTTTTATGCATAAAATATGATTCTGAAACTGATTTTGAACTCATTATTGTCTGAAGGAGGTTTAAAAATCACTTTTTTTACTTTCACAGAAACGCTTGAGGCATTTACCCACACTTTTTTTATTTGTCATTTTGGTGATTTTAGAAATAATTGAATTTATGTTAATATTAAAAAAAAAAAAAAAGTGATCAAAAGAGTCACACAAGAAAAAAAAAATGCATGTATTCTACTGTTAACTGTTGAGTTCATGGCAGGCAAAATAGATTTTATGCAGCAAATATTTCCACACTGAAAACATTTTGTGATTTACTTTGAAAAAGTTTTCACTCAAAACATGGCTAGTGCATTTTTTGTTTTGTTTAGTTTTTTTCCACAAAGATCCAACATGCATTTAGTTGTTTCACTAATGAGAAAAATGGTTTGGAGCATTACAAATAAGTGGGGAAAAAAATGGGTTTGCTACATTTGAAATATAATAACTTTTGCATGGTTTAGTCACAGGATCTTTTTCAGCCAACTTTGTTGATGGTTGGACAAAAAAGAAAACTAAAGCAGTGAAATCTGTTTTCAAAATGCGAGATGGCAGAGTCGGAAAATAATCTCATAAATCTCAACCAGGTGCGAATCAGCGACCCACAGACAAAACTGGTTGATCCAGAGAGGAAACAATGTTCAAACTAATAAGTAGATCCTGTTACAAAATAAAGCATAGGCTTGTTATTTACACTGCAGTATTTCATATTCATTTCAATGCATTCCATCTGTTATACAGGCATCTCATCGGTTCAGTTTGTTTGTGTAGAAAAGATAACATTTTCCTGCATGATACTCCCAGTTCTTCAAACACACTAAAAGTTACTTGCATTTGAGATGAGTTATATCATCTTTCATGGGGGTGAAAATTGTGTATAATAACCACATAACACTGTCATTCAAAGCTTAGGACAGATTTAGTTTCCAGCTATGCATGTCTTGAAGCAGCGCAGAAAAGGAACAAGTTCCTAAAGCGTGATTTGTGCTATTGTTTTGAACCGTTTCATTTAAGAGTCCTTGCCTGTTAAGTTCTCATTTTGTGCAATGTGGACCAGTTGAAGATCTTCAAGCTTTTTCTCCATGTATACATTTGAAGTAGGTGATGATTAGATGCATATTGCATATTGAAAAGTATGACAGTCATAAAATATGGAGATCTAAAACTACATTGGATGGAATAAATGGCAAGTATGAACAGGAGCACATACGTACACTGGAAGCTAAGGATGAGCAAAGTTGCCAGCTATGTTAATTACATCTTCAACACTAATTAGATCACTGTAGGATTCTAATTACTTTCTTTAAAAAGTCTTTTATTACCAATAACTTTCTAAATCCCTTATCAGCCTCGACTAGTTGAATAGTATAATGATAAACATGCAACTTTTTAAATTATTTTACAAATATGAAATTGCATTATTCTTGAACTGAGTGTATGTAAAGGGAGAAGGTTACTTTTAAAAGCAAATCTATTAACAGTTAAATTTTGATGTTACATCCACTGTTGTTTTACATAGGTTTATTCTGTAGTCTATTGAGTATTTATCGAAATTACATCAGAAGGCTAATCTCACTTTTTCATTTCCCTTTAGTTTTTCAAGGGAAGAGTTGTTGAATTTCAGTAATTGAATGTTTTGTAATGCATGAACCCCTTTTTTAATAATTTGTTGATGTTCCCATGATTTCATAAGAACATCACAACATTCTGCCATGAATTACCCAATCATTGAATGCAATGTTTTTTTCACAATCAGATGGTCACTAAGAGTTTGTAATTTATTTTTTGTATTAAATGGAAAACAGGAAAAGTTCTTCCTACCCTTGCAACCACAAAATATGTTGCATCTTTATTCTCTTGGAATATGCCATATTTCACTTGACCTGATCTTGAAGAAACAACTAAAACATTAACACGAAGCTGCTTTTACCTAAATCATACAACATAATTAAAACCTCAGTCTCAAAAAGTCTGTTTTACTGAAAACATGCACTTGTTCATCAAACTGTATACACTTCACTTAAAACATTTGCAAAAATGCAGTTATGTGAGAATATGGTTTTAAAAACGCCTTACTGGAAGCTCATCTAAATGACGTTTATCTAGATCCTCCTTGTCTTCACAAATTCAACCTCAGAGTATACATACCTCCTCAGACATTTTTCTCAGTCTTGGATTCAGAAGAAATGCTTCTTAATGCTTGTTTCAAGAAATTGAGAAGTTAATGAAAAAAGGAAATTGATCGTCCTTTATTTATAATCTGATGTCTTGCTGTCTTGTGAAATATTATTATATGATTATATAATATGTAAAATGTATTTTTTAAAAAGTAAGATTGTAATGCATGTTTTCACAGCAGGATCTCTTTAGACTGTTTATTTCCAAGGGAATCATGAACTTATGTTTAGCTTTAAAATAAGCCAAATGAAATAGTAATTTGGTCTTCAACTAATTAATTATTAACAGTATAAATGTAATACTTCAGAACTGCACAATATATATTAGTTACTTTCAACTAAAACATGCATTTAGCCTGGGACTAACTTAAGTTTAAGCATTTTCTCACATCAGGCTTTATCTATTAAACGACTATATACTTTGGCATTGTTTATTTGCGAATTGATTTTGTATTTACTATTAGTTTTCAATGCGAACAACATAAGTGTGACTTGAACAGTGACCGACCAACCAGAGTGTAAAAAATAGACTCAACGTTAATTACAGAATACGCGTGTGAAGAACATTTTTCAATTTAAACTTAAAAAAATAATTTTTGATTTTCACTTTATTAAAT
>JAUYWG010000056.1:11138287-11158910 GCA_034779775.1 Enteromius afrohamiltoni
ATTACAGAATACGCGTGTGAAGAACATTTTTCAATTTAAACTTAAAAAAATAATTTTTGATTTTCACTTTATTAAATGTTCAGTAAATTACACCCGTTTAATTGGTGCATGTCCTGTTTAATTGCGAATTATTGTGTCAAATTAGCTACGCAAATCGTCGTTATAACGCATAAAAACGAGACTTTTATTTTGAAAGTCTGATGAATCGTTTACCTTGCTCGCTGACTTCACCACAAAAAAATGGACCGTTCAGTTGCTAATCCTTCTGTGTGGGACACACAAAAAGTCTATAAGCACCATGAGCAACAAAATGTTGCCCAAACACGCCCGAAATACAGAGAGGGAAGGCGCCTTAAAGCTGTTAAGGTGGGTGTATTTTGTAAATTGTAGCAGTGAGCACCGTAGTTTGTCGTGTCAGTACGCACCTAACGTTACTCCACAAAGATGTTCGTTAAGCCCAATTTGTCGAACCTGCGCCGTAGCCTTTCGTCAGTGTATTAGGTTTTGTGCCACAGCTAATGTAAATAATATTTTGTACTGAATCACTGATTCCAGGTATACACCATCAACCTGGAGTCTCGGTTCTTGTTAGTTCAAGGGGTCCCAGCTATTGGATTGATGACAGAGCTGGTGCAGCTCTTTGCTCTCTATGGAGTGATCGAGGAGTACAGGGCGCTTGATGAATACCCAGCAGAGCAGTTCACCGAAGTCTACTTGTTTCAGTTTCAGAAACTGACGAGTGCAAGGTAAAGACAACTTTAAACATGTTTGAATGTTTCTCTCAAGGCAAAGGCTTCATACTAAAATACAATCAAACTCTGTTTTTTTGTGACACGACCCTTCAGAAATGATTTAAATATGCCTATTTGCCGGTGCATTTCTTATTAATGTTGTAAACACTTGTCCTGCTTAAAATGTTTGTGGAAACTTACACATTTCAGATTTATTAGATGAAAAGAGAGTATACATATAATTTGTTTGTAAATTTGATTTATGCTTTCAGCAAACAGTTGCATTCAAAGCAACTTCTAAAAGCAGTTCAAAAACAGCCAATAAGCAAAGAATATTCATAATATACAAAAGCTTTTTTGGCAACAAGTTAAAAAAGGAGAAAAGTAGACAATTGAATCAAGGCCATAATGACACTGCAGGCTGAATGTTATAAAGAATTTAATGGTAATGTTTATATAAACATGATTTGCTAAATTCTAGATGATTTATTGAACTTTTTAATGTCTGTAATAAAGATTTATTAAGTTATTATTTTATATAGATTTGTTCAAGTAGGGCATATAAAGGATTTTTTCTTATAAAATGTTACAATGTGGAATTTTTTTTCAGGGTAGCGAAACGGCACACTGATGAAAAGAGCTTCTTTGGGGGTCAGTTGCACGTCTGCTATGCCCCTGAGTATGAAACTGTGGAAGAGACGAGGCAAAAGTTACAGGACAGAAGAAGATATGTTAACAGAGCAAGCCAAAACACAGGTATTATATAATCCAGGTATTGTAATTGTCTCCTAATAGGTTACAACTGTAGAAAATGTCATGTGTTGTTTTTTTTTGTTGTTGTTTTTTTTAGCAAAACAACATGATCTGCAATTGGAAGAAAGCTCAGAGTCATCAAACACATACACTCCAACAGCTACAGCCCCTGAGATCCAGAAAGGCTCTGAAACAGCCAGAATAGAGAATGTGAACTCTGACGACATGGGCTTTCCAGTGCTGCCATTGCCACTAGCGGAGGATGTTTCTAATAGACTTCACGGTTTTGAACAGCCATTTAATTTGCAGTGGACCCCTCATACAACGTTGCCTACAGAGGATAAGATGGGTTCCCTACACAATGCCATTCCTTCAGTCACAGAAACTCCAAAACAACGTGCGCCATCTGCATCTCATAAGAAAGAGAGAGATTTGAGTGAAAGACAGAAGAACCTGTCACCATCCGTTAGGTTTATGCCAAGGACTACGCATTTAGAAAGTAGAAAAAGAAAGTTGGAGGGACAAGTGTTATTTTTAAAGGATGCAGTTGAAACTAACGCTCTGATTGGTCCTAAATTACCAGAGCTGCCCAAGGTAGACATGGAGGATCATTCATTAAATGTAACCGCCAGTTTGATCCGTCAAACAATGAGCAAGGTTAGTTTGTCTCTTATTTCTGCTGTACATATTGAGTCTTTTATACAAGTACATTGTAATTATAGGTAATAAAAACATATATATATATATATATATATATATATATATATATATATATGAATAAAACAAAAATGACATTAACATTACAAAATTACAGAAGTAAAAATAACATGGAAATATAAAACATAATTCAAAAATGTAATAGAAACTAATATAAATGTTATGTACGTTATGTCATTTTTCAAGCTGGTATATTGCATTGTTTTTGTTTTTCGTTTTGTTTTCTTAGGTTGCATCTGTTCCAGAGGTCAAACCTGTACAAGTCAAGACCCCTACGGCAAAGCCACGCAGAAGAATTTAGATATTTATTTTAAAATATTTATTTCCGTTGTATGTATGTGCTTCTTCAGTGTCCGTGTGGTTCCGGAAACGCGTAGCGCTCGAATTCCAGTACGCTCTGCCAAACAAATAAAAGAACCATTGAAGAGCCTGCCCTTTAACTGACAATAAATTGTACATGCTTAAATAGTTGCTTGTGATTTCTACCTTCGCATCCGGGAGGCAGTTGCCAAAGGCTTCCAGTAAAAGGTTTTCATCTTTGACTGTCTTCTCAAAATCAGAATAAGAAACTTTCCCATCATGGTCATAATCCTGAAAAAAATGATTGATGTATTTTATACTTGACTATGATAAAATGTTACGTGTAAGCTTTATGACACATAGCAGTACCATTTTCTTCAAGGCAATCTCCACAATGTCCTTAATCCCTTCATCAGGGTCCTCTTCAGTGGGTTGTCTGACGAGGCTGTCTTTCAGCATTTGTAACATCTCCTCCCGTGAGATGTATCCATCCCCATGCAGGTTGTATACATCGAAGCAGACTAATATAAATATAAATGAAGCATTATGCACGTGACGTTCATGATCACCACTTTAAAAGGAAATATAAAGAACTTACATTTAATTTTCTCATCCAGTGTGCCTCGCAAAAACACAGACAGACCTTCAACCCATTCTTTGACGCTTATGTAAGTGTCATTGTCCTTGTCAAAGGCACGAAATACTGTAAAAATGAATACTAATAATCAGTTTATATAAATATCATTTGATAATGAAGAAACCTTGCATATTAATATATTTGTTTATGTGTCTTAAACACTCAAAAGGATTAGTTCACCTAAAATTGAAAATTCTATCTTCATTTACCATCATATTTCAGAATCTATATGAATTTCTTTGTTCTGCTGTTTTGGGTCACAATTGATTTGCATAGAGAAAATAATGACCCAAAACAGCCTGGTTACAAACTATTTTCAGATTATGTTCCTTTATGTTTGGGAGAACAGAGAAATCTAGAACTACTTGAGGGTGACAGAAGTTTCATTTTGGGGTGAACTATTACTTTAACCAGACTACTAGTACTACCGTACCGCTGTCCATCATCATATCGTCGGTCATGCCGAACGTGTTGTGCAGTATATTTCTAAACCTGACCCGGTCCAGTCCATGAGTCGCTCTTCTCTCTGCCTGCTCTTCCAGCAGACCGTTGAACAGCCTTATCAAACACTCCGTCTCTGTTTTATTAACTAAAGCATGAGCACAGTATTGTTAAATTACTAAACAAGGCATTTTATTGGACTTTTCTAATGCAGGGCATGGTGATAAGCTATATAAGATCTGATGGCCAACGTTTTAGAAGAATAATTTTATAATGAATATCAGTTAACAAGAAGAAAAGAAGAATTATAGATACCTACAATGTTTGACTTGCTTGCATAATGTTTCTGCGAGGTTTTGAATTAATTTTCTGTTCATCGCCGACATTTTCTGCATGTTTTTTTCTCACGCGAGTCTTTCGTTTGTCGTTGCTATAGAAACGCGTCATGGAGGCGGAGCGTTGTCGTGTCCAAAAGAAAAACAGAACGAGTCATATGTGTCAGTAAACGGTCGTTTTATTTTATCCTAACAGCATTTTTAACCATATCTGGTTATGGTGGGACTTATTGGAGAGGCTGTCTCCCTGAGTCTCTAGGCTAAGTGTCCGTTTTGCGTGGGTGTTGTTGTTTTCCACTGACTCGAATCTTTTGAAACAGATTCAGTTTGTTCAACGATGCTTTTTCTGCGAGTTGCAACCAGCACTGGACGAGTCATTAAATCACGAGAAAGAAATGATTCAGCATTGTCCTTTTTAAGTTGGAGATACATGGGGCAGTCAGCAAACAAAGAAAAGAGTTAGGCTACCGATTCTCAATGGGTTAGTGCCCAAGCTGATGAAAATTGTCCTCTGCCTCCTCTTCTGCACACCATTGATATATTAAAACAATAGTAAGTAACACCGTGTGGATTACAAATGTAGCTGGAGAGACTTCAGTAAACAAAACCGATTAGTTGGTTGAATTAAAATTAGAGTTAGTCAAAGTAAAGTGAAAGAGAACTTGTTTATTTTAAAAGATCAATTTATAAACATAAAATCATTCAACAATAATATGATGGATGGATAATTAAAAATAGTAAGACTTTACTGTGTATTGAATGAATATATCCAATATCTATGTTGTAGTGATTCAACAATTATAATTTCCGGACTTTTAAAGAAGCTTCTTGCATTTTGGCAGTTTTTGATGTGAGGTTCATTCAGGTCAAGGGGGTTGATTATTTACAACACCAAACCTATAAAAGACAGAAACACATTTTTCATATATGTGTGTGTGTGTGTGTGTGTTATCTTAAATCTATTATTCATCTACATTTATATAGGCTTTGTGATTAGGCATGATTAATACTGCAACGTTAAGTTATTTTTTACCTCTGCAGCACCCCCATTGGCCAGCTGATGTCTTGCAGCAGAACTGCTCAGTTGGGCAGTAGACATCTCCATCACAACGAACCTTCTCAGTCTCGCTATTCTGATTGAGAGCCTGTTTGAAGGACACAAACTGCGGAGGAGATAAAGAAATAAATGTATAACTAAGATTTCAGCGAGATTTGTCATTTGTAATGGGAGGCACTTTGTGTGTCTCAAAACTCTCACTCTATTTTTGGTGGCATATATCAAGGTAAAGTGCCACCGGCCCCATATCAAGTCAGAAAATAGAGTCAAAAATACTTATAGACAGAGTATGGACACACCTGAGATTTTTGGATAGCTTTTAAGGCCAGTCTGGGAGAAGATGACAGTCTCAATCACCCACCCTGACAATAGGTTGATGTTGAGTCGCACAAATAACCATGAGGACAGCAATGCATTCCATCTCTGCAGCACTGGCCCTACAGGAAAGGGGAGATTGAACCAAAGTTTAATGCTAGTTAAAAGATATAACTAGAAAACACATTTTACGGTGATTCACATACCATTGGGTACGGACAGCAGCTCCAGGACCCATAAGGATTCAGACAGCATGTTGTTCCATCAGGACAATAAGAAGTGGCATCACAGTGAACCACAGAAACAGAGACACTGTCCGACTCTGCAGCTACAAGAGCCACCATGAGTAACATCAACACTGGAACCATCTAAAAACATTAATTTAAAATATAAATACCTCTTATTATTGAAAAAATATTTAGAAGCTTTTTACATCTGCTATAACATTTGACGTTATCAATAATGTGACAAAGTCAATAATAGATTCACTGTCAATGAGAATCAGATCATTTACCTTGCTGGTTGGATCGTTTTCTGCTGGCCGTTCAGTCCTGTTATGTTCATGCCGTGCCTCTGATATTTATACACATGGCTCCTCCTACCTTAAAAACAGAAAAGCTGTTTGTCAGATCAATCATGAGATTTAGACACCACATCACAAGTTTTTTGAAGTTGCGAAAGTCTGGTATGATTATGATGTATAAGAACAAGAAACAATGGGAATGATTATCCTTACAGATGCAGTTAGCAGACTACTTCCTCACATCCAAACATAAATATTTAAAAACGTATTTGTAATTTGGCCTAATTATAATCAATGAATCAATTAAACTTTGCATAGATTAATGTTTCATCAATTATTAAATTCGCCATAATGTACATTTAACACAGATGGATCTCTAAACTGCACCAATATAGAACTGTCCTGATATTTTAATAACAATCACAAAATTATAAAGTAAAGCATACTATGTTAGCAGTGTGGATTTTTTATTTTTATTTATTTATTTATTTTTTAGCTGCTGCTCCCTGCCATCAATGTCATTTTCATACTTCATTTCGTGAATTCAGCATCTGGCTTATTTCTGTGATCTGAACCACTTTATATGTTACTCTATTGTATGAATCATTTCCAGAATCCATATTCTTCATCATAAAGATCCACCATTAACCATTAACCAGTGATAATATTATAATAACCTAATATTAATAATAACCTAGCATTATGAAAATAGACTGTAACAGTATATAATTATTAGTTTAAAATTTAATCATTTAAATGCTTGCAGTTCATTTAAACTTTTATTCATCCAAAAATATTTAAGTTGCCAGGCATGATTAATAATATTGCTGTCAATTTTATATTTAATATTAAAAATGTATTAATCTCTTTCAGGATAACATATAGACCTATTATAATATTTCTACAACGACAGCCTTATTTAGTGTTGTGGTAATAACACATTATGTATTGTTATTTTAATTTATTTTAATTTTTGTAAATTGAGGCTCCTATTTACTGATTATGTAAAGTTTCGAACATAAACATACATTTCAAAACCACCACAATTACTTACACTTTCACTTCACTTTTTTAATGCAGATTGTGCATTTCTTACGTCTGTACAAAGACAGATGATTGTGGTGTATTAAACCTTTTGTATTCATGTTATTTTCTTGAGGTTGTTTCTTGAGTCTATATTTGAAGTATTCCTTCAAAGGCCAATTAAATTGGATAGGACATTGGACAGAACTCCATGTGACTTAGCCCACATGTTTGTGACATTTTAGCACTTTTTTTCATAGCCAGGCTTACGGCAGATAGTTTGACTTATTTTAATACAAATTAACTGGCAATAAATCAGACTAACTGAAATAAGCCTGGCTTATATTCTAATCTTGGTTTATGGAACAGGCCCCAGGTCTTCCTCTTTATTAAAACAACTCTTCATTTCCTGTCATGGTGCCATATCCTTTGGGCACTAACTGCTTTCTGAAGCCCTGTTTGGTGTATCCTCTTGGATCATTCCTTTCCTCTTCATTGGTCACTTTAATTTCAAGATTAAAATAAGTATAGTCACGGATGTCACTCAAACAGAACGTACAAAGGTGAGTATCCTGGGTAAGCGTGATCAAGTGCAAGATGTTCCTGGATCAACATTCTTGACAGATATGAGGAAATAGGCAAGAAAGTGTCATAATACAAAACAGAGAACGATAACAAAACAGACAATCCATCTCTAAAAGAGATTAGGTGACACAGGAATGGATGCAAACAGATTCACAGAGGTCTCAAAGCAAACCACCCAGAAAGAGATCATTCAAGTCATCCGGATCCAGATAGTCAGACTCAAAACAGGGTAATTCAATGTAATCTGCATTAATTAAGGTGATCTAGCACAGTCTGTGAAGTCTGGAGGATGCTCCGTTTTCTGAGGCAATCCTTTGTCCAGGATTTGTCTCACCTTACCTCACTGATCTATGACCTAACCATAACCCTAACATGTCAAACAAGCCACTCTACAGGTAAAAACATCAATAAAGGGAGAGAGCAGAATTTTCAGCCGCTGATGACAGAAGAACATCAAAAAATTCTATACAGACTGGTAGACACATTCATCAGCCTGTTCTAACTTCCTGACTTTGACCTGCCATTCATAACCAACATGGATGCCTCAGAACAAGGATTAGGAGCTTTACCAAAGACAGGCGAAGCTTGAATTCTTTACACCGAAATGCTGTGAAACTTCAATACCAAGTACTTCACATCTTACACAAACAATACCACTCTAACATACATGCTGAGACCACGAAAAGTTTTAAAACCTTCTGTTCAACATCAAGTACTCTCCAGTGAAGTGATCAGATCCCCACATGGGAAGGAACAAGGGCTGCTGTACAAAAGGATGTCACTTGGGTCGCATTGGCTTTTCAAGAACTAGCACTGAATCATCAAATAGATGATGACACAAGCTAAGCACTACACATGACCCTCAATCATTTCCTTAAACCCGTCTCTCAGTGTCAGCAGTTGCACAACTCCCTCATTTTTTCACCTCAGGCAAAGTGTCATTTGGCGCGTAAGAAAAAATTAAATTTAAATTTAGCATCCTTGGAGAAATCAAACCTGCAGCTGGGGTGATATTATTAGTGATACGACCCACAGTCTGTGCACAGTCAGCATGTGTAGGTATTTTTTAATACTCCTTATATATGTCTTTTTCTCTCATCTATGTCCCTTAAGGCACAAAACTGGTGTGACATCATTTGGAGCTTGTTTTAGAAGCTCAGAACAACTTTCCAAAGCAAATTTGCAGAGAAGGTTTAGACCAAAGAACCAAATTGAAATGATGGCTCTGTGCGGGGTGATGTCTGGAACCGATAATGAAAATGCAGTTAAGCACAAGATGTGCAGCACTAATATCATATACATGTTATTATAATGAGAACACTGTATAGTAATATAATGTCCTATGAGCAGATGCGTGTTGTAATTTTACAGTTATGTGTGAAGAATTCACATGAATACTCATATACATGTCAGTATTTTAGGTTGAAATGCTGAAAATACGTAAATGTTGGTTTGTGTAGATGCTGTAGTATTGTATGTTCCAGTGCCTGTGAAAATGTAGGTAAAAATAAATTTTGCAGAACTACATTTTACATGAAATACATAAAAATTACCATGAGATCTCTTTGCAAGTTATGGTACTGAATTCCTTCTCTTCTCAGACATTGCTGTTGAGTTAACTGGGGTACACTGTTTAAGAATAAAACAGAAAGTTAGGATCAAAGTCATTTTATGTACATTGTGTGCAAAAGCTTCAACTTTTATGTTCATAATTGTGTAATTTTAAATTCCATTTTATGCCATTATTAATAACATACTGGTATTTAGTATTTGAAAGGACCAAGTCACCACTTTAGTTGAGGAGCCACACACGATGAAGTTATGAGAAACTAAGGCTTAGTTAATGATGAGTACTAGATTTTTATTTCAACAGAATTCACATGCTATGTGCTGTGATTGGTCACTGTTGGGGTGTGTTCATTTATGCTTAATAACTTAATAATCATTTAAAAACAACAACAACACATTAACTGATGGACTGTTCTAGCCTTTGTGCATGAATGAGGTAATGTGGATTTTTGTAAATTTATTTAATAATTCAAGTAGGTTTTTTGCACAAAATAATGCTATTTTTAGGCACAAATTCAGACAATTTATGTTCTACAGATTTATCCCAAGTAGACTAACATACATTTCTTTCTTTCTTTCTTTCTTGTGAGCAAAGAAAACATCATAATCATATGTAATATATCATAAATCATGATGATGTACCCATCTTAGTTAATGTCTTAATTAATGTGTAGTTCATCCATGAAGTCATGAATGAAAGACTGAACTCATGTTAGTTCCTGATAATTCATGAGATGTTACTGCATGAAGTAAAGCATAATTTTTGCATTGATGTATGCATGAGTTCGTAGTAATTCATGTACCCTTACAACTTAAACTTACTCTTTAATCACTTGCTGCCGCCTACTGATGGTTTAGTCCATTGAAAAAATATCCTTTAAATCAATTTAAGACTGATGAGAATATTTAATCAGATTACGGTTTAAGGTTTTAAATAAGGGTATTTTACAACAAATACAAAAATGCACTAATGCTCTCCAGGGTGGCTTAACTAACACCCTGGAGCCATGAGCATGCTGTTGTTATGGATGGGTGCAGTTTATGGACAATGCACCCTATAAATTTTACATTTTAAACCTTTTTCATGCTGACATCTTTCACCATCTAACTATTAAGGGAGTTGGGTCTCCCGTCCCGTGATGATGTTTATTGCCATGCATGGAAATGATGGGGAATATACTGAATCCCCTTCAGATTTATTGAAATCATATTTACAGACCATTTTTGAAGATCTTTTTTTAGGTGGCGACCAGTGAGAGTGTTGTGTGTCATTAAATCCCCAAAAATGGATCACAAGCATTCCACTATGGTGTTGTTGATAAACTTTTATGTTAAATTTGTTCCTTTAAAAGAATTATTCATAAGATTCATTCATGAACAACACACACACACACACTTTTAAAATAATTTCTTTATTACAATGACAATCATTTGCCATTTATTTAAAATTTATTTGAATTATTTGAATTCAGATATTATTGCTTTTTTTCTTAAAAGCAACTGACGTTTAAAAGCCTCTTGCACTTTAACAGCCTTTGATAAGTGCTGCACCCTGGTCACATGGGCTGTTTACTTACAACGCCATCTCTGTAAAAGAAAAAAATATATAACATGAGCAAACACAAAACTTCACATTGCATGAGTATATTTCTGGGTTATATTGAAATCTATGTTTATCAACATTTATTTGAGTGTCATTATTAGGCATGATTAATACAGAAAAAAAGTTATTTTTACCGTTGCAGCACCCCCACTGGCCATCTGCAGACTTGCAGCAGAACTGCTCAGTTGGGCAGTAGACATCTCCATCACAATGGAACTTCTCAGTCTGACTCTGCCATTTGAGAGCCTGGTCAAAAAAATGAAAGGGATTGCATTAATAAACAGATGACCAGAGGTTTAAAGCACAGAGAAGTCATTGCCCATAATTTTTCCATTTTATAAATAACAGCTGAAATTGAAGTGACTCAGCGGTTTCAAAAGACACACGCCCTTTTATTGCATACTGTTTATTATTTGCGCCTACTGCTGCCGGAAATGGTGATTAAAAGTCACACGACTGTCATATCATTGTGACACAGTGGTCTTCCCGCACAGTCCATAAACTGCATTGACTGTGTCAGATAAGTGGTGGGTCGATGGGACCAGGATTGAACAGCACTGTTTTCAGGATAGGACGCAATATAATCAGTTGCATTACTAGTTGCATATCTTGAGTTACTGGTTGCATACTTTGCATTACTCTGCCGTCATATACAGAGTTCTGACTCACCTGGGGTGTCTGGATAGCTTTGGTGGCCAGTTTGGGAACAGATGGCATACTAATCCACCCTCTTAAACAATGGGTCGATGTGGAATCACAGTGATAACCGTGACGACAGCAATGAACACCGTCTCTGCAGCACTGACCCTGTGGGAGTGGGAAGAATGAGCAAAGGTTAAACATGAAACTTAACTTAATAGAGTATATTAAAAGACGTTTTACTGCAATTCACTGACCATGGAGAAAGGGCAGCAGTACCACACACCAAAAGGACTCCGACAGCACGTTGTTCCATCAGGACATAGAGTAGAAGAGTCACAGTGAATCACAGACTCTGCTGGCTCTGAGAGATCCATCATCGGCTCATCTGCAGCTACAAGAGCTACCATGAGTAACACCAACACTGGAACCATCTAAAAAAGAAACATGAAATGAAAAAATATTATATAATATTAATGCTTAGCTCCTTTTTTTCTATTTGGGAATAAGAAGATTTACCTTGCTTGCGTCTCTTCTGCTGTGGAGTGTTTTGCTGCTGGCTGCGCTGTCCCGTGATGTTCTTACTGTACCTCTTATATATACACAAATGGCTCCTCCTACTGTAAAAGCAGGAAATTTGTTGAGTACAATTTTAACCAGGACAGTTTCTGAACATATATAGAAGTTTTTGCAGGATCATGATGTAATAGAAAATGAAAGAATAGGAATGACAGTAAGGCAGAAACTTATAGAGGTAGTGAGAGGATCACTTCCTCACATCCAATGCATGTGTTTAAAATGTATTTGCCTTTAGAAATTACAAATCTATACTTGTAATTAAATTATTTGAATAATTAACTTTATTCCTGTAGTTACTTTAGTCTTCAGTGTCATATGATTTTTAACAAATCATTTTACCAATCACTTTATTGTGTCCTTGCTGAATCAAATTATTAAATAATAAAATATAGACCATTTCATTGGTTGCATGCGCTTGGACCTACGTTAACTTCCAGTCTATATTTGTTTATCGGTCTGGGGTGCGTTTCCCAAAAGCATGGTTAGCCTACTATGGTTACGTTCCATCGTTACCAGCATAGTTCAAAGATTCAGTGTTTCCCGAAAGCATAGTTTAAACGAACATTTGCAATCAACGGCACAAATGTATGTGGTTAGAACTACAGCTTTGGACCTGTGGTTAGAAACATAGTTTCTTGTTAGTAAGATATGTGGTCTTTAATAAATATGCTCTTGGGCACAAGAAGCAAACTAACATGAATTACTATTTAAATATAAAATACGTTTTAATTATGTATTTTTGCACGTCCATTCTAGTAGACAAAGTGGTAAAGTGGGCAACACCTGGGCTCCAAAAGTATCAAAAAGTCTTTATTACTTTAAAACATGTCAGGTAGGTAACGTTTCGAGCTCACGTCCATTCTAAACACTGTTTTTAAAAAGTGTGCATGTGCACAAATGGCTAAGGGATCCCTGGAGTATGACTTAAGAGACTCAAAGATCAAATAAAGCAAAATGACCGTGAACAAAAATAGCAAATTAGTCAGTATGTGTCATGTTCAGTACAGCAGCATCTTGGAGATCTCTAATCAGTTGAATAGCATAAGTTATTCCTCCACCACATGCATGTGACGTCATTAACAATGGCCCTATGTTGTTGAGCTAATGTGGTTCAGACGACGGAGATGAGACCATTTTCGGGAAAGAGTCGTGTGTAGCTTTTGTTTTCCAAAATAATCATACTAAGGTGGTTAATCAGTTACTTCATTGTTCGGGAAATGCACCCCTGGTTAGTGCTGTAGCTAATTTAGTTTTAGTGCTGTGGGATGTTTATTTGTGGCGACCTGCCACAATATCAAAACCGACCAATTGTCCAAAAGCCCTCGTTGAATAAACATGAGGACGTTACGTTAATGTACGTTTAAAAATCAAACCGAGCTGTGGGGGTTTTTATATGACTGTATTTCTAAAGGAATACTTGTCTTCAGGAAATATGATATTCATTTCATCTGCTGCTTTGTCTACAGCCGTTACAGGGGAAACTTCTCGTTTCTCATGCTTTAAGCTTCTGCTGGCAGAGAATGAGTTTGCATTTTTAATAAATCCCTCTGATTTACACAAACATACTTTGCTTTTTATACTCTACTTTAGAAGGTTTTAGCTGTTATTGATTCTATTTGGATGTCTACCGGAAGTTAAGTTAGGGCCACAAAATCACACATGCGCCGTAAAAGGCATCAAACTTTTGTAATACCTGCTGCATTTGAATCTGGAGGAATCTGTTTTCTGCTGGTAATTTTTGATAGCAGTATTTTGGTTCCCTGCTGGATTCGCCCCAGCTCCTAGCTCTGTGGCAGCAAAGACATCCAAAGACCACCCAGAACTTATTGCAATGTATGTTTCTTTTTAAAAACAAAGATATACTTTTAAATGGTTTACTGTATTATTGAGAACAAGCTATGGAATGTGTTTGGAACTCTAAAAAATTACACCTGATTAAATCATATGACTGTATACATGTATATAGGTCACTGTAACATGATAGTTATATTACTGATTGCGTTGTTTGCATTACACTCACGTATTGATACTGCAATATTTCAACTGATTTTTAAAAACGTCCTAGCAAGTAAAGTTTGATTTTTTAAAGCTTTATTTTGTATTCATGCCAAGGGAAATTTCAAGATTGCATTAAAATGATTTCGAAAATGTATTTTCCCAGCCCTGAAACTTAGGGTTCCCGTTCAATGGTTATGTAACATTTGTAACATAAACATATATTGCAAAACCAAACCAACTGCCTACACTTTCACTTCACCTTTTTGATGTAGATTGCGTTCTGTATTTTGTGTTTTTACTTCTATAGAGGCATATGATTGTGGTATACTAAACCTTCTGTTTCCATGGTTCCGGTCTTGAGGTTGTCAGTCTGTCACACAATCTCACATTCAGGACCTGCAGATGAAAAAGTGAAAACTTTATTTTTTTTCTGTCACATGTTTAATCAATCAATCAATCAATCAACCAATCAATCAATCAATCAATCAAACAATCAATCAATCAATATGTGCTTAGGAATAACTGTGATTCATTTCTTCAGGTTTCTTTGATAAATAGAAAGTTCAAAGGAACAGCATTTATTTGAAACATAAATCTTTCTTTCATTATGCTTGGGAATTAAATATGCAATTTTAAATGATCTGGTTGTGAAACCTCATACAATATCTGACTCCATTAAGTAAATTAATCCGTTCAATTTTATACTTCTGTAATTGTAATTATTTTAGACGTTCTCATTATAATCCAAAGTTAAAAACTTCCTCTCAAAATGTAAAAAAATTCGACACCCAACTGCCTTCCCATTCACTTCACTTTTTAAACCTTTACATTGTGGGATTAAGCATCGTTCACGGATTACTTACCTGTTCTGTTTTTTAGGTTTGTTTGCTATTGTGTGTGTGCGCAATTTATTTAACATGTTTTAGACCTTCAAAGTGAACCACACGCCTGCAATGATCGAGTTTAGAAGTGCCAGGACAATTTTTTTTAATATAACTCTGATTGGATTCTTCTGAAAGAACAAAGTCACATATATATGCTTCAAAGATGAGTAAAAGACAGGCTTTTGGGTGAACTAACCCTTTAAGAAGGTTTATTTTATAATAGTGCTTTTTAAAAGAATTGAAGAAATACATAAATATATTAAGTCCAAAGAATAATTTTCTATGCTACTTGCATATACTGAAAGGTATCTCTGTTTTGGAAGTTATCTGTTAACTTATCTGTGAACTTACCAAAGTATGTGACATATGAATACCTGTTTTTCTTAGCTCCTGATGCTAGACAGTATAACTTTGGTACACCATTAATCTGCTGGGAAACATGCTTCATAATAACAGTGTAAACTGTTTTTTCTTTAGCCCAAAAGAATTGATGTGAAATGTGACAACATAACAGTAAAACAATACAACTCATCAGTCACATGTGGAGGAAACAGACCATATCAAATCTGTTATGCTGATTTTTTTTGTGTGTTTTCTCGGAGAGAAATGCATTTGCGTAATATTTTTGAATGATAGGCTACAGCAAAACGACTTTTGCTATATATAGTTATAAGTAGCTATACAGACAAATGGTTTATGATTGACCATCCCTCCCATAAATTCCAGCCTTGTGAAGTTCACAATGTTTTGAACTTCTCAAAATATTAATTATTAACAAAATATTTATACTAGAAAAAGTGTGTTAGCGATAACAACAGTTAGAACTTTAAAATGTTGATCTTGAAATGTCAGTTTGTATTAGAGAATATGAAAATAGACGGGCTGGGGTGCAGCATATGCAAAGAATATGCAATAGGTCTAACTGTGGTAACATTTACCATTTAATATAACTCTGATTGGAATCGACTGAAAGAAGAAAGTCACATACACCTTTGATGATTTGAGTAAAACACAATTTTCATTTTTGGATGAACTGTCTCTTTAAGTGTTTTTTTATTTTGACACCACACAATGAAAAAATGGTGCAACTGAATTAACAAATGTTGTCATGACAAAAGATTCTGAACTTCAATAACCTATTCTCTATCCCAATAAATGAAAAAATAAACATGTTTTGTGTGTGTGTGAACAAGTAATACAGCAGCGTTGTTTTGTACATTGCCTATTTCCTGACAGTACTACAGATTCTTAGGAATCACTGTGATTTTAGAAAAAAAAAAGTTTTATTAATATACTAGCTACTAGTATACACTGCAAAAAATGGCATTAAAACAAAGATAATCGGAACAAAAGATATAAGACAATATACTGTATGTTCAATTTGTCTTTAAAACATTTAAATGTTAAAATTCAGTGTACAATCATTTCCAATTATTACAGTGTAGTAAATTAATATTTTCTTAAAATAAAATACTTTCAGTCTTAATTAAAATGTTGTAATTTATTATTATTATTGTTTGAAATATTACTATTTATGTTTGGGGTTTATTTAAATTTTAGCTTTTATTTATTTAGTAAATTAGTGCTTAAACTTATTTTTGTTAATTGCTATGGCAACATTTAAATTTTAAGACCATTTTAATTCTAAATATATTTCAATACATTTTTTATCAAACTTTTATTTGGTTAAATGGTGCCATTTAATATTTATGTTCATATTGTAATTTATATAATATGTAATATTATGTGTAATAATATGTGTGTGTGTGTGTGTAAACTTAGTTTTTTTAATGTGGATATTATAGTATGTGAAAAATACACTTTTTAAATCATTTTCATGGTAGCACTTTAGAGTAATGCTCAACCTGATTAATCAATGTGGATGGGTGTGGCAACCTGTAACCCATGTTTTTCCAACCACCTACTGGAACCGCAGTCAAACCTGCGACTTCCCACCTGTGAACTCGTGCTAGCTTAATGTACTCCCAGTTCCGAGTTCATATAGGGTGAATTAACTGATCTAACATTGTTGCTTCAACCCTTGATGACATGTAACAATAAATTTTATTGGTTATTGTAGTGTTTTAAGGTGGGCAGGGCAAAGTGTTGCATGAAGCTTGCTGGAGAAACTGTAAGGAAATTAAACCCGACATACTAAACATCATTCATTACTAATAAGGGTACTAAAGAAATTATAAGTAAGCTTAGCAACAAAGCAAAGGTTTATGAACAATGGTTTGGAAAAAGGTCATTTTAGGTAGAAATTTAGGCTGGTTAAACTAAAATGAACTGCATACACACACATACTTTAAGACAGAAATTAATGGTGAAAAGGGGTTTATATGTATCCATACAAAATTATGTATCAGTCTTAAAAAATAAAAGCATACATTCATGCACACAAAAGACAAAAATGCACAGAAACACACACCTATACAACACGATCAGTTCAATTTTAACTGCATTGTTTAATAAAAAAAATTTTACTGTTAAAAATAAAATGATTTAAGCTGAAAATGACCTGTTTTGTTCTCTTTTTATATTAGCCCATTTTACCTCAACTTTTTTCAAAATTAAAAAAACATAAATATGTGTAAGAGACCAATGCTAATTGTTATACCATTGAATCTCATGCATAGCTTATTTGATGGCAAGGCCTTCTATACTCTTTGGCGTAAGTGTCTGATACTGAAAGGAACCGTGACCATGGAGTAATTTCCTAAAGACTGATATATACCATATATTTATTTTATAAACCTATTTAAAAATAAATATATTGCATCAATTTCCTTTTGGTGTCTGAAGACACTGTGAGAGGTTTAAACTCCTTCTCAAACCTCTCTGGTTCCCATTCATTTATCAGGCTGTGTGTACAACAGTCGACCTCAAGATGGCGCCATTGAATCAGCGTGTTGCGCTTCAAAGCAGAAGTTGCCATTCATCTCCTGTACAGTGACAAAGAAACACATGTTAAGAGAAATGAGTGTTTGTATCTGTATGAGTATGTGTACACACATCACTTTTTTGTAATGGCTTGCACTCTTTGACACTTGCTTGGATGCCTGCGTTGAGCGTAGGTCCTCTGTGCTGACACTGTGCAGGATGGAAAGACACGGCCTGAGCCAAGAAAGACTGGAGGGAGGCCACGGTCACACTACAGCAGAGCCAGTGTCCCTGTCTGAGCCCACCTCGCTGAAGATGAGGTATCATTTTCTGAGAAGAAAGAGACTGTATTAGAGACACAAAGCTAGCATAGTGTAGTGCATATAGGCTGCCAGAGACAATGGGCAAATATACAGGTAAGAAAGTTCACCCAAAAATTAAAATTCTGTCACCATTTACTCACTCACAAGTAGTTCCCAACCTGTATGAATTTGTTCTCCCACGATATTTTGAAGAATGTTTGTAACCAGGCTGTAATGGGTCACCACTGACATCCATGGTATTTTTTTCTACTATGGAAGTCTATGTGTTTCTACTATGTGAAATAAACAGCTAAAACAAGCTGGAAATAGCTGTTTTTAGCTGGTCGTTCCAGCGGGTCTCCTAGCTTAAACCAGCTAAGACCAGTCTGAGAAGCTGGAAATTTGGCCAAAACCTCTCTAAAACCAGCTAAGACCAGGCTGGCCTCAGTTAACACAAGCCAACCAGCCTTAGCTGGTTTTAGCTGGATTTTTTCTGCAGGGTTATCTTCCTTTGTGTTCAGCAGAACTACTTGAGGGTGAATGAATGATGACAGAATTTTCATTTTTAGGTGAAAATTCCTTCCAGTATTAGTTTGTTAGGATAGGACAATATTTGGCTGTAATACAACTATTTGAAAATTATTATTAATATTACCTTTAAAATTGTTGTCCAAATGCAGCATATTACTAATCCAAAATAATTTAAACATATTTAGAGTAGGAAATTGACATTATCTTGATGGAACATGATCTTTACTTAATATCCTGTTGATTTTTGGTAAAAGAAATATCTGTAAATTTGGCCTTTAGACAGTATTTTTGGCTATATTGCGACTTATGACTGGTATTGCGGTCCAGTATCACATATAATCTCTGAGAAATACTGTCCAATATAATATTGTGATGCCTACATTAATTTATAGCTTTTTAAATATTTGATTTTAGTTTTAAGTGTTTTATTTTTAATTTATTTAACAAAATTGCGTAGATTTCATGATCCATGATGTCAAAATAATTATCATCTTATCAGCATCTGCCACAATTTTAATATCACTGCTTCCCAGGAGTGGTTGTGTTTGGAAGAAAAAGTGGCTTTTGACCAACTTAAATGACTCTCCAAACTTCTTTTTTCCACATAAACCTTCTTAAATGTCTGTTATTTACCACAAAGCCCACACAAACAGATTACACAGGTCATATTTGCAGGTGAGGTGTTGCATGTCACTGCTCTACTCTAGCAATAAGACCCTGTTCTTCCAACAGAAACACACTCCCCTGTCAGAAGCCCTCCGCTCTGAGGCCAAAAGCTCCAGCTGCAGACTCTCAGCACTAACTCACAATAGGAGCCAACATCAAGACTTGAGCCCCTACAGTGCCTCACACTTGCGGCTAGAAAAAGGCTCGGCTTCTCTTGATTATCATTGCAGTCAGGCGATCTGGTTGGCAATTTCAGTGGTCAGTTACCCTCCCCACAACGGCAGGATTTTATCCCACAACATGTGAGACCATGAGATAATCATCCGGCACGTCTCCTAATGACATGACTGTATATGCGGCCCTGCAACAATGCACCAAATGCTGAGGTTCGAGCCATACAGATGTCATATTCTGCTGTAGTTGTCCTCCCACGTGTCTTTGGTAATGCTGTGTTGACTGATAGTCTGTGACATAAGAATTCATGAATGTACTTAGTCATGCCTGAAGCTCTGCATTTTACATTTTCACACTATAAACCCAAAGCATAATACTGACTCAAATCAAACCTTCTCTTTACATATAAACTACCCATGCAAAGCGCATAGGAAAATAGAATACGGATTGCAGAACAGCATTAGCATAAAAAATAGCATATTTTAAATTGTAACATTTTCACAGTTCCTGTAACTATTGGTGAAAGTAATATTTGCACTTCAGGAACCGGGAACAATTTTAGTTACCGTAACACCTTTTGAAAGGGGGACTAAATTAGCTCTTAGTTCAGAGTAGGGTCTCACCCAGCACAACAGGATCTGTTAGTGATGTATGTGTATGTTGTATAGTCAAACACGTGCTATTTTTAAAAAGATAAACACTTATTTCATGAACTAACATCACTTACACAATTCTCCATGCAAACCTTGGGGAAAATGTCTTTCTTGGGGGACCACCTTAGTGAATAGTTCCTATAACTGAGTTTATGTCTCTACCCAATTTGAAATCCCCTATAATAATAAGGTAAATATGAAACTTTAAATTATTTCAAGCGATTTTAATTATTTAACATTAATATAGGATTAATTACTTTAAGTGTTTACTGTTGGTTTGTGTGCCATCGTGGATTTATTTTTCTGTGCATTATGGGATTGCATCGTCTGCAAGGTATAATTTTTGGATCAGCCATTGTTGATGGAGTCTTTGAAGACTCCAAGGTAGAAGTTTAACTTTTAAAACAATAGGTAACACTTTAAAGTAAGGTGTTAACACACAGTGATTACCGAAAATATTAATTTATTCAGTTCATTTTTTCCCTCATGAATGTACACACAGCTCCCCATACTTACGGCTCACAATGCATGTCAGAGCAAATGAAAATAATGAGGTCAAAAGGAACTGCCTGAAGAGCTCAGAGACAGAATTGTGGCAAGGCACAGATCTGGACAAGGTTAAAAAAAAAATTCTGCTGCACTTAAGGGTCCTAAGAGCACAGTGGCCTCCATAATCCTTAAATGGAAGATGTTTGGGACGACCAGAACCCTTCCTAGAGCTGGCC
>JAUYWG010000056.1:11159010-11196947 GCA_034779775.1 Enteromius afrohamiltoni
TGATTAAGGAAACATGGAAAACAAGCAGTGTTGGGGGGCCTCCAGGAACGTGGTTGGGAACCACTGGTGTAGAGAAAACCAGACACTGCTCATCACCTGTCCAATACAGTCCCAACAGTGAAGCATGGTGGCAGCTTCATGCTGTGGGGGTGTTTTTCAGCTGCAGGGACAGAACGACTGGTTGCAATCGAGGGAAAGATGAATGCAGATCTGAATACTTGTGACCATGTGATATTTCAGTTTTTTCAAAATTAGCAAAAAATTCTGTCAATATGGGGTGCTGTGTCTACATTAATAAGGAAAAAAATGAACTTAAATGATTTTAGCAAATGGCTGCAATATAACAAAGAGTGAAAAATTTAAGGGGGTCTGAAAACTTTCCGTACCCACTGTATTACTAACATGGACAAACAAAAAACAATAGATTTATTGCACTATTTATTAATCTTTGTTAATGTTGGTTAATGAAAAAACAGTTACTCATTGCTTGTTCATGTAAGTTCACAGTGCTAACAAACACAAGTTGTGATTTTCATAATGCATTAGTAAGTGCTGAAATTAACATTTACTTAAGATTAATATAGGCTGAAGTATTGTTCATTATTGGTTCATGTTAACTAATATAGTCAACTAATGTGAACTTATGAATCCTACTGTAAAGTGTTAACAAAAAATATATTATATTTACATTTAGTTATTTAACAGATGCTTTTATTCAACAATCAAAATCAACAAAACGGCAATGATATGCAAGTGCTATAACATGTGGTAGTTAGCTTAATACAGTACATGTAGCAAGGTTTTTTTTAATTATACATTCAATGAAAAGAAAAGACATAGAATAGAAAAAGAATAGTGCAAACTAGCTTTTTTTTTTGCTTTTGTTAATTAATAAAATAATAAATAAGAAAACAAAAAGATAGGATACAAGATTACCTAGTGTTAGATTTTTGCCACCATCTTGCAATACCACAGCATGTGACATCATGGGTTGGTATACTCTATTGGCCAGTTAAGTAATATAAACATTTCTTTACGTTTTGAACACACAGTGTGTGTTTGGGTTGAAATAAAGGAAGATGAACTTGAAGACCGTTGAGCCCATAAGTGCAGTTGCTTATGCATTTGAGCCGATACGGTGAGCAGTGTTACAGTTACAAGTGGAAGAAGTCATTTTGTGTGCATTTGCTCTAGAAGATGTGAAAGAGCACTCAGTTTGGTACTGTCAGTACTGTCCTTGCTGCAGCTTTTTCTATTTGCATGTGTTTTACTTCAGGATTAATGTTGGATTTTGTTCGATCAAAACTTTGTGATATAGACAGATGTGATGTTGGATATTCTTCCAAATTACAGTGAAAACCAAAAACATTTGTGGGTGAAAAAAACGTGTGTGTGTGTGTGTTTTCAAAAAGTACCAAACAAACAGCTTATGTTGTGGTATTACAAAACGATGGCACCCTTGTTTCAAAAACTATAACAAAATGTCCTTTTCATATAAAATGATTACGTTAGTCATATTTGTTAAATATTTTAATTAAAGTGGAAATTAGTTCACTGACTGCTTCTCCTCCACTTTGAATGTCTCCTAATGGGGAAACAAATGAGACAAAGTTATGCAATTCTTGGTTAAAATTAATAGCCAAGAGTTTTTAGAGAATAAGGTAAAGGCTAAGTACAATAGGAAAGTGAATACAAGATACCTTGGTATACCTCAATATATCATCTGTAGTAAAAGAAGTCAAGACTTTCAATTACAAGAGTCAGTCATCTTTTTGATGAAGACGTTTATTTAGTTTTATTTTTTGACTATTTTGAAAATAGGAGGTGTTACCAATATGGCCGCAGAGTGAACGGACTTGCATGAAAGTGACAGTGCCTCATTTCAAAAGCATTTCAGACTGACTTCATTTATAAATAAAGCTGAAAAACAACATATACAGAAAGAGGAAGGGAAAACTACATTCTCTAGACTTATTACACGGCTCTCTGGAATGCTTGATTCTGATTGGTCAGTCGAGACATTTGATTCGTTCTTTTCAAATAATAACCGCTCCAAAGTAATAACGCATAGCCGGTACTACATGTATGTTTAAAATCCCTCCACGCCAACAAAGATTACCGTTTGGCGCCGTCTTGTGACAAACAATGGACAACCACAATTAACAATGGAAATTTTTCATATTAATAATTAATAATATTCATATGTAGATGTTATAAATTGTCTTACTAATGTTTGAATGTTAGTCACGTGGTACTATATCGTTTCGTGGAAGGATGAAAATGTTAATTTAAAACAAATATGCCAATAAAATGTTTCATATTCATGTCCAGTTGTTTTCCTTATGTGGCGAGTAGCCATGTAATAAGTGGGATAATGTAGAGGCAGCCGGTAGTTATCTGTACACTGTTGGGGCTTATTTCGCACATTACATTATCCCTTACTTAATTGGTAATGACTAAGACACACACACCCACACGCACCTATCTATCTATCTTGGTAGCTTGGCTCCGCCTCCTGCCATCCCATCCAGAGACTCTATTTCATTAAGCTGAAATATTATCATGGGAGTAGGGTATTATACACTGTATATATTATTTACTCAAGTATGAATGTGTGCATAAGTGATTAATTTTCCACACATCAAGCACATTTCCTTCATTCTCTAAGTTCTTGGCCTCAGCCCGCCCGCCCTGATGACTTGTTGCACAGCTCTGCCTGAAAACATCTTTACATTCTTCACTCGCTAATGGCTCAGACAGTCAGAACAGTAGTGTCTATGTGTATGAGAGTGAGAGAGACTGCAACGTCTGCACTTCTGCCTCGCCTCTTTAACGCATTCCACTTTCACTCAGCTATCTCGCCCACACACTCGGCATGTGACTGCCAGTGACAGGAAATCAAGGATGTCAAATCCTGCTCTCAGCTATGCAGCACCACGCTCTCTCCAAGAAGGCCTTCTCATAAGCCGGCAGGTTTGCCTTTATATATATTAGAATTCCTGATTATGAGTCAGGATGCAGGACTAACTTTTCCTATGTTTCACCGAACTCTTGCTTGCATATTTTTGCAACCTTAAAGGGCAATCGTGTTTTTTAATTTTTTTTTTTACAGTTCCCTAAAGTATTTAGTGCTGGGCTGTAGTTCTGTAGAGCTGAGCTTTTTGGAGCATTTTAAAGTGCCACATTATGATCTCGAATGATGTCATTGTTGTTTGGTCTCCCTTCAGAGACACAGAAAGGGGAAAACTAGAACCTTGGTCAGCTTGACAGCGTGAAGACTGGTCGGCTTTACTTGTCACACATTCGATTCAAACCACTTTGCTACAGCTAGAGCACACAGCTCATATATTTTAGAAAATAACATTTAGAAAATTGATATTGACCAGACTTTAAATTCTTAACGAATGACCTTATGCCATATGCCATATTCAAAAACACTGCGACTTTATGTGCCAAGTATAACCTAGCTTGAAACTACATTACTTGGTGGCCAAACTGCAATATATGACATTGCTTTTATGCAACAGCTCACAACAAGTTACAATTAAGTATTGTGCATTTTAAAACAAATAATTGGTTTGTATTGTTACTCTGTAGTTGTCAGGGGTTCCTGAATGAATCAGTGTTTTTGAATGAATCCCCTTAATGAATCATTCATTGAGTCAGTGTAATATAAGTCTGTAAATTAAAGGATTGGTTCATTCTAAAATTTAAATTCTGTTTTTGATTAAGACTTCATCTTCATCTTCGGGACACAAATGAATGAAATTCCGAGAGCTCTCTGAACGCAACCACATCCCAGGCTCGGAAATGTAGTAAGACTTAGTTAAAATAGTCCATGTGACATCACTGGTTCAACCTGAATTTTCTGTAGACACGATAATACTTTTTGTGCACAAAGAAAGCACAAGTAATGACTTTATTCAACTGTTTACTGTGATAATCCTCTGTCATTATTGTTTATTGAGGATCAGAGAGCTCTCGAATTTCATCAAAGATATTTAATTGTTTCTGATGATGAGCAAAGGTCTCACGCACACAGAAGCCAAGCACTTGAATGGAATCATATTCGTGCCAATAATAATGAATTAAACCTTTCCAGAAGTGGAAAAAATGTATATACAAATGTATTTCCAAACGCTCATCACCACCGCATTGGCATACCGACCCAACAAAAATCCCAACATCTAACGAACAGACTGACTGATAAACAGTGAGTTAGACTATATATCAGCACTCTTGAAACAGCAATCGACCAATCAAATATGACAACCATACCTGTTGTATAATTCTAAATACACTTGACAGTGTCTTTTACAGCCTGCTGCTGTCGCAGTTGTTGTACGAAACTAAGAAATGCAGCAAAAACACTAACACACAGCCTGTTGTGTGACCACTTAATTAATTCCAAAACAGAATCAAAGTTTATTTGAAAGAATGGGACGTGCAAGAAAAGTTTCTCCAAATAACCATGCCACAATATGATGTCATATTGTAGAGACTGAAGGTAAAACAGGTCATGTCTTTCTGAGGTAACTGAGATTTGAGATCTCCCGCTGCTATAAATAATTTTGTCAGGCCTAATAATTTTGCTCAGCTGTGGTAAAGGTAAGGCAAATTCCCACCTGACCTCCCACAGTCATTGATACAACTCACGTGTTGTTCTCCACCCTCACAGACTGAGTGGATTAAGAGATGATGAACACGCTCAGAGGGAAGCCAGGGCAAGTTTGCACTTAAGTGATGTAATCTAAGTAAATGGTTTTCCAAATATGCAGCATGCTATACAGACACATGCGTTAGCTGCCAGATAGAAAGAGCCAGAGGTATTTTGGCTCAGGTGGTTAACTCTGTCACCGAATTATTCAAAAAGACAAGCCAGATGGGATTTATTCAACTGCACACGCACACATTGCTTCACCAAAAGGTCCAATGTTACATTCTGAGGTTAACAGAACCGTGATTCATGTAAATATGATAGCTCTCTAAACATGTGGTTTTATTATAAAAAAAAAAGAGCTCTTATTTAAGTAAATGATTCCATGTCTGAAAGCACGGTGATTGGAGAAATACTGATACTGCATAATCCATAATGAAAGTAGTCACTGTATAATGATTTATGAGCAATTTTATATCAAAGGACTGTTTGCGGCACCTTCAAAGACACAATCAGAGTCTTTAAGATAATAGATCCTTTATTTCTTTTTATGGCGTACATAAAGGACGGAACCATGAAGGACTATATGAATTTATGACTACAGTATTTATACAGTGTGGTTAGTTGACGTTTTTGCGCAATATGTGTAATGACAAAGCGATAAGTTAGTAAGAATATGATGTGAACCAGTTTCCACTGGAATGTCATTGTTGACAAAGTAAGCAAAAGCTGTTGCTAGGCAACAACATCGGATATCTTGCACTCATCTTACACAAAGAAAATCACACTTCCTTCACTGTGTTGGTTGCTTCTAAGTAAATATTTGCAGTAGGACTCAAAAACTAATGTAACAAGTGGCTTACAAATGCCTATTGTAAAATGCAATAGATAAAAATATTCACCATAAAATAAACAGGTGTACGGAATTGAAACAGGGACTCAAATAGAAGCAAAAGTTATTACGGCTGGGTATTTGGTGCACATTAATTTCAGTCATTTCTGCTTCACAGCTTCTTACTTGTATGTGAAAGTAAAGATCGCTCAGCTTTTGATGTCATTTCAAAAAAGAACCTTATTTTTTTTTGGTGGCTTTGCAGAAATATTCATTTTAAAAATGAACAGTTTTTAAGTGAGTTCACGAGTCCATTTAAATTATTCATTAAAACACCTACCCAAAGAATCATTTGTTCAGGATTCATTCAGCTATATGCTTTTATATTGCAAAAAGAACTAGTTCTCAAGAAGTATTATTTATTTATTAATAATTATTTTATTAAATGTAACCACTGAGTTAAACTCCATGAAAAGACACATTTGCTATTATTTCTTAAAATTATTATTATTGTTCATATTTAAATATTTTGTAAATATGACTGCATGAAAAAGTCATTATGATTAATTAAAAGGTCATTTTTCCTTTTTTCTTCTTCTTCAAAATTCATTGCTATTATTGACTAATATTCACTTCTCTGTCCCAATAGTTTAAGAGTCACCTTAACTGACCCCCAGTTGAGCTCTTACAGTATTTCACACATGCAATGATGTACAGTACACTGAATTTCTTCAAACATGCCCTGATGGAGCAGTGCTTCATTTTCACATGAATGTGAGGAGCAGCTGTCAGTTTCTAAAGTTAAAGGGGCAGCTCTGTGTGAGCTCCTCTAACCCAAGGCTTGGAGCCGAATAAACAGTAGACAGCTGGCCTGGGACAATGGCACCTCAGTTAATGATTAATGCTGTTAATGAACAAATCAAGAAAGCTCTTGATACTTTCCAGAACCCTTTACTCACAGCCAGCGATGTGCTGACCCTTAAAGGCCCCTCGTCACGGGTCTGTGGCAGAAGTGCTTGGGAAAGGAGAGGCAGAAAATTTCAGTCACTGTTTGTGTCATAACAGTCCCCCTGAAAAACGGCAGATACGCGTGAGTCAGCACGGTATGGACTGGGCTGGCTGTTTTTTTTTCATGTTTAAACAGTACTAATGCAACATTGATACTGTGTTTAGCCTAAATGCTGATGTAATCATCACAATATAAGCAATTTCCTGTGCTGAGAGAGCTTCTGCTGAGGACATAAATTCAGATCGGCTACAAAACACAGCGTTAGCATTGATTCTCCACTGTGACAGTGAAAGCTTTGAAATCTATGGGATATCCTTACGATGTTTATTCCGCTTGCGCGCAGTCCCCTCACAAATCACTGATAAATGGCTATTCATGTAAGTGATAACAGATGTGAGGGTCTCATTGAGGAGCCAGTGAAAGTGTGTTCTGTATGATGTGTAAAAGCGCTGTGTGTTCGACCCTCCATTTGCAGAGGTGGCAGGTGTTCCTCCGTTCTCCAAAAAAGCAAGTTTTTATGTTCCTCCCCAAGTTAGTTACTTGGTTTCCATGGAAATGCTCAACAGAAAGAGTCTTGTCTTAAGGGGCCTGTGCCGGGGAAGGCTTTACTAGCTGCCTGGACCGGACTTTAGTGAAGAAAAAAAGATGAAAAATCAATCCAACATGGAAAAACAACTGAGCATTGTCTCTGTGCCTGATGCTGAGATTGAATGGAGATGTTCAGAGCAGATGTTTCATATGAGAGAGTACTGGGCCTTCACAGCAAAGTCATCTTAATATGGCCTCTTTATATGCAACAGTTTATTTATAACACACATTTAACAACAATCCAACAGCCTTATAATCGTGTATCTATGCAGAGGATGGCAAGACTTCCTGAGACGTTCCTCCTGACGAAAACATCAGGAGGAACACCTGTTTCCATATCAGTAAAGGGTTTGCAAACTGAGAAACCAAAATCACTGTATTATAAAAACACCCTGTATGTTTCAGACAAAGTTTGTCATTAATAATTATAATAATGTGGATGAGCACCGTCTCCGCAGAAGAATATCAACGCCTGCTTCTACATCACTGCCTGTTTAGCCCTGCCTTACAAGAGAGGTGAATGTGCAGGATGCGCTTTATTTTAAATAAGATCCAGACCACGTCATTAATGAAAACAGTTACTAACGCTTACTAAACCTGGTCATTTGTTTGCTTAATTTTACCAAACAATTCAATTCGAAACTAAAAGACAATGCTGTGACAGTTATATTACATCTGACAGTAATATCTTACATTTTCATTATGTGGTCACGTTATTTCCGCGTCTATGGAATGTACAGTATGAGTATGTAAACTAGTATAGGGTTCTAGTTGTATGGATGGAACTACTTAAGTTAGAATGAGGTGACATGCAAGAAATTGATAGGTTTATTTAGCAGGTACACATTAAAATTATACAAAACAGTCACATTTTGAATGAATGAGCGAATTAATGAATAATGCATTTATAGCTCTGTGTATTGCTTTACACCTAAAGCACTTTACAATCAAGTGGGTTTGTTTATTTAGCCTCTCAAATAGGTCTTAGTAGTTAACTCCAAAAGTAAAAGTGCTTCAAAAGTGCTTTATAGGGACAGTTCCCCCAAAACCGAATTCTTTTATCATTTACTCAATCCTATTTTATTCCAAACCCGTATGACTTTCTTTTCTTCAGGAACACAAAAAAGATATTTTAAAGTACATGGCCCGGTTTCAGAGACTGGGTTTAAACTAAGCCAGGATTAAGCTACTGCTCAGTTAGGAAATGTAAATAATTATTAACATGCCAAAAAACATTACTGATGTGCATCTTAAGACAAAACAAAGGCACTTATATATTATATGACCAGTTTCTTTCAGTTCAAACAGGTCAGACTTATAAGCCTTCACTGTGAAACCGGGGGTATTTCCGGGGGTTTATCCACACAATGGTGTCAACAGGGTCCAAAACCACATCAACAGACCCTTAGACTTTAATTGATCTTTTGGCAAAGAGCTTGATTGACAGACGACCAATCATAATACAAAACCCATAGTGTCTGACAAACAGTAGATGAACTTTAGTGGACTTATATTTTAGAAGCTTAACATATACTGTGTATTGCCATTTTTCCACAGTTGAAATAAAAAATGTTCATTTAATATTTATTTTGTGTTTTAATAAAAAAAAAAGAGGTTTGGTTTATGTACTGCTTAAATTGAGGTACATTATAGAACCACAAAACAGCATTTTTCCAAAGATATTACTGTCTTGTTCAGAGAGTAACGATTTTTGATATGTAATCTCCTTTATCCATATATGTAAACCAAACATAAGGTTGTTTTATCATTAACAAAGCAGACACTGCGTTTGGGGTGTGGTCAGCAGTTATTCTCTGCACTGAGGGGACAGTGAATTGACTAAGAGTAACATGAGGACTGTCGGGATCACTTTCACAAATGCTGCCTCCATGTGTGGCTGAATCTGATTTGAGAAAGTCGATCTGAGAGGCTGCTGTCGGGCCGACTGGTGTCTGGTTGGAAGTGTATGGGGTGGAAAGGTAATCTGGTACAATGTCACCTGTTCTCCACTGGAGAGAGGCTCTCTTACATAGACAGACTGATCCCCATCTGCCACTCAAGCTTCTCAAATAACAGCAGAGATTGTCATTTAAAAAGCACTGATAGTGTATGATTGGAGCCTTTCAACTAGACTTTACGGCTTACACTCTGCTCAACCAGCAGCCATTGTAATGATAAGCAAAGCATATGCAAGAAGACACATAAGACGACTGAACTTTTTATTTTTTTTAATTAGAACCTCAAAACTTTAATACCAGTGAAGCACATTTGCTTATACAAAAAAAAAAAAACAACCCTGGAAATTCTCACAACATTTACATATTTAGGTGTTTTTTGCCGACTAAATAATTTTTTTGTTGTTGTTTTTGAAGCATGTGTTTGCTTTCATAAACCATTAAAGCTTTTACTGGGAGACAGTTAAAATGCTTTGGTAAGTGTTAATTATCTCAACCACAAAATTCTTTTTCATCCTTACACAAAAAGACAAAACAGCACACATCACCATGATGCATAAATCTCCCACAGCATTTCATTTGCTCATTTTTTATCTCTGTGACTTCGTCCCCAAGCATGATGTGTTGTTATATATTTAGATAATATTGCAGCTTTCTGGTTTTAGATATACATTCAACGACTCATTTGAGTCTTGTTTTATGACTTATTTTACGATCTTGTCTCGCACATTCTTTTTACAGAGAATGTGTGACCGTTTCTCCCTTTTTTCAAAATGACTGCTGTGGCATGGCTTAAAGGACAGTGAGCATACCACACACAAACCAATTTAATTGTTTTGTTTTTTACTGCCTACTAAGCATGTGTATGCATGGTAATGTATTCAATCTGGCTCTCAGAGCTCATTTAAAATGAACAATCATGATGCATAAATGTACAGGGAAGCCTTTGCAGTTATTGGTTTAGGGCCCATTGTGTGTAATGTGTGCTTTGTGATGCAAAAAAGTTGAATTTTAAGTTGACAAGAGGGGGCACACATGGGGAAACTGTATTGGCAGACAAACCTACTTCAAACTCATCATCTGCCCCCATGCCGAAGCGCTCTCACTCAAACCAACGAGTGTTCAGCTTCTCTGAATACTGAAGATGAGCAGATTCATTCACCTCGCCGAACTACAATCCCCCCAACATATACAACAATACAATTCATTTAGGAAGATCCACCCTTATTCTTTGCCTGATTATCAACAAACTTCATTTTACAGTATATCCTCTTTAAAATGCAATGCTGAGAGCTAAAAGTGTTTTATGTTGAAAATAAATAACATTTATATATATCTATATAATCCTTCATTACACATGTACAAATAAGTCAGTCTTATATATACAAGACAGCAGTGCACTAATAATCAGTGAAGGTAACATGAACCTGTGACAGTGAACATGAACCCAATTATGACAAGAATTGCTTAATTAATTATAAATTATAATTCTTCATAAGTAGCCTGTCTGGCCAAACATTGTATTGGTCACACAAATTGCCATCTGGGTAACACATATGACACTAATATATATATATATGTATATATATATATATATATATTTTTTTTTTTTGCTTTGCTTTTGTTTTTTGCTTGTTTTAAATGTGCTGATATCATATAGGTTAATCTTACTTTTTACTTTAAAAAAAAATCTGTTTACTTTAAAATTGTAAATAATTTTGTCATTTTGTTTATCCTACCATAACATAATTATAGTTTTTATTGCAGCATTTTTACTTTCCGTTTCTGTTAAACATTTTGCATCACAGGAATAGGAGCTCAGCATGTCACTCCAATGCAAAAGGCTTAATTTTTAGCAACGTAAATGTAACATAAATACCAGTAAGTACCTGTAATTTCATCAGGGCAGTTATTCATAATGCATTATATGCCTATAGTATATACCTCATGCATTATTTTAGAATAGGCTATACATGTTGCCTTCGCTAATCTGGATTTCCAGATCCACAAAGTTTCCATTTGATGGGCTGATGCATCCAATAACCTTTCCGCGTCCCAGCTCTTTCCCCCGGGGTGATCCCGTTTTGACACCGAGACAAAAACAAAAAAGCGGTATGAATGGTGAAGGAGCAAGCAGGCAGGGAGAAAGCAAGAGGAGGCGGTTAGTCTTTGTAGTCGGTGAGGAATGCGGAAACGCTCCTGCTCTGTGTCAAACTGCTCTGAAGGGGGTCAAGGCACATTCAGCCAGCGTGGGAAAGCGAGGAGCAGACCGAGCACACACACACGCTGCATATTCCTGCATAGATGGGAAAAACATAAAGAGGGAAGGACGGCCATAGCAGATCGATGAAAATCAGTCCCTTTTTTTATCCACTCCGCTTTCTTGAGGGACTGATCAGACGATCTTTCACTTGATTTGCTGTTGCAGTGGTTTGGTGCTGCTTGGAGATGGGGCTTAGCGCGTGCACCATCCGACTACCTGTGTGGCCCGTCGCGAGGACACTGCACGAGCTGTGATGCGTGTGGAGACGCTGGGAAACTTACTGAAGTTTATGAATGACGCGACTCTCCGGGCGGAATATAACAAACTGGGTAACTATACTCAGCAAACTCCCATTCACTTGCGTTACTTCTACATTCAGTGTGCGTGTTTGTGCATATGGTGCTTTGCGTGCACGCGAGATGGATTATTAATTACACGTTCGTGTTGTTTGAGTGTGGAAACTAATGTAGACGCTTTAGTGCCAGCGTTTATTGATATGCACAGCAAAACAATGCCAACATTAGACAACCACGTGCTCAGGGCTGTGTAGCACAAAGAAGAGCAGGGACAATCGTGTCATTAGAAAACTCGCTCCGTTTATTTGTATTGATAAATATACGGCTAGATTTAAAGCTTGAGTTTGTTACAGTCGTTCACTACACGAAAGCGAGTTACATTAGGCATACCTGTGTGTCTACTGAGGTTAGCAGGTAATTATGGATCACAGACGTGATTCTATTCTAGAAGCAATTAAATATGCAATTCATGCAAAATAAACGTTTCTGTTTGTTCAACTTCTAAAATAAACGCTATATATAATACTTTTTAGTTCGAATAACACATTTATATAATGTATTTACATTTATATTTATTATTTAAAATTTACTTTGAATAAGACGCTATAGTTCTATGTTTAAGAGGCATAAAGTAAAACATGTCAGGGTGGTGTAACTGCTGAAATTAAAAAAAAAAAAGTAATTAAAAGGTAAATAATTTTCTTTCTTTCTTTTTTTTGGTAACTTAGTTTGAATTCATATTACTTTTGACATTTTTTTTAATATAATTGTTTAAAAAAGTAGGTCTATAAATATTTTTAAAGCCTGTCAGTGTGGTTTAACCAGCACGCACGAAGCCATTTTGTTATCACGTGATAAGAAAACTATACAACAGGAAATATCACATTGGGGTCCCGTATAGAACCTCTTAATTGTGTGTCAGGTTCACTAATTCTTAAATAAATATATGATCGTGACTATTTATGAAAAACACGATTTTTCAAATCAAGAAACCTAAATAACCTTTTCAATTTCTTGACTTAAAAATTCATATTTGCGTTAAAAAAAACAAAAAAACAACCACCCTGGAAAGTGTTAAAACACTTTATGTGAAAATGATCAAGTTGTGTTTAACCACGTGTTCAAAAGGCAAAGTATTTTTTTGCACGATAGTTACGCCACTTGACCAGTTTAGAGTCGTTACCTTGAGATGCTGTGAACACAGCACTTTAACTAGACCCTTAAAGGATTTCTCCTTTATATCATTCGGGACATCATTTGTCATTCACCTATGCTTTCTTACTCTGGACTCCAGATGTAGGTATTCAACAGTCTTTACTTGATATTTGTCCGTTAATGCGGCTGAGCTAGCTTTGTGTATGTTGTATTTATGGTTTAAGCTCCATGTCTGTTATCTCGAGTGTGTAGATAAGATTTGATTTAACTCTGATCACATTGGTGTTTACCTCTGCCTCATTTTGTGCTCGCGCTCTACAGGCAGTGCACGTGCCAGCGCCGCTCTCCCAATAATGCCTTTGTGAAATATCCGCGCGTCTTCACATTTCGGGATTCCCCGCAGTACCTCGCCGTGAGAAAAAAAATGGACAAAGAGAGCTCGACCCAACAATATGAGCCGGTGGCTGAGATCGGCGAAGGTGCATATGGAAAGGTGTACAAAGCACGGGATTTGAAGAACGGGGGCCGCTTTGTAGCCCTAAAAAGAGTTCGGGTGCAGACAGAGGAAGAGGGAATGCCGCTGTCAACCATCCGCGAGGTGGCGGTACTGAGGCAGTTGGAGTCCTTTGAGCATCCCAATGTGGTCAGGTAAAAAAAAAAGTGGGGGGAATGGTGGATGCGTGATAACAAGTCTGTTTTAGTTTGTTTATAGAGGTTAACTAAACATACCCCCACATGTCCCAAAATGTATTTCCTAAAAGGGTGTAGGTTTGTTTGAAAGTCAGACATCTTGCAGTGATATAACCTTGATATCATTAAGTTTTAAAGCACAATTAAAAAAGTGAGGAGGAAGATGTAGCACATTCTGAATGTTTCTGTTAAGAAAAGCCTGGTGCTAGAATGAAAATATCTTTATTCCTCATATTACAAGTTTCATTTCCTGTACCTTTCTGTGGCCCACAATATTAATTATGGCTGCCGCTGACATATCCTTTTCCTGATTTCAAAGGATATTATACTAAAATCCCTTCCCTACCGATTATTACAAAACTTTTAGGTAGGTTGTGTTAAATTAAGTAGCTTTTTTTTTTGGTCAGAAGGGGATCTGGTAATATGCAAGGTAGGGGGTCAGGTGTCACATGTTGTTATCCGTAAAACTCAATGACCTCCAGTTTGTGGGCATCCTAAATTGTTGGGGGAATATTGCTTATATTGCGTCTATTATTTCCTGTCACGTCATTGTGCACTCATCGACCCTTGATCAAGGGAGATCCCCTAACTGAGACACTTTTTTTCTCTCTTTTTTTTTTTTTTTTTTCCCCCAGTTGAAGATGGCTGCATAAATTTGATGTATTCAGCTCCATCTGCTTCTTTTCTCATAGAACATTATGCCCACTCAGTTTTTAGTTGCTAAAAGTGTGGGGAGTTTAATAAATTCCTAATAGACTAATATGCTAATATGACATTACTGGCAATGAATGATAGTCATTCAAACTTGGCGGTTTTTAGAGCAGTGAGTAGTTTTATATATTATTTTACTGAATTGGAAATGATGAATGAGGAAATGATAAATAATGATAAAATGACTAATTTTTCCTTGGTATGGAAGATGATTATCTCTGCAACAGATCTAGTTAGCCAAACCAGTGTCTTCTCTCATTGCATTTAAGATTAGGATGTCTTCTAGGAACAGCTATGGGGCTTCCATTGTTTTGATAATTAGAGTGTCAAATGCAAATCTTACCATTGACACATGCACTGCTCTGACAATTCACCTTTCCTGGTCAACTGAAGCGATATCCATTGTTGACCTTTATGTGGAGATGTGAAACCATTGATGCACAAATATCCGTGAGCAGCCAGCTGTCTTTTTTAAAACTGCGAATAGATGCATTTTAATTCCTTATTGTCTGTGTCTGCTATCAAGGTCATCTTGTATTGTTTTGGTAATGTGTTGATTTTTTTAGCTTGGTGGCTTAATCAAATGGGTAGGTGGAAAATTGTTTTGAGATCAGAACTTGATGATGACAGAACTTGCGTCATTGGCGGGTCTAGCTCAAGGTTTTAACCTTGCAATAGATTGTTGTGCACTACAAACTGCTGAGCGTGTACACTTCATTCTTTTGGCTAGACCAGACAAGGTTTGACTTTACAATTTGCCCATGGATGCAAATTAATCTTTTTCATATTGTCTGACCAAGTTTGACAAAACCTGATCATGTTCTCCAGCATGGTCTGAGATGAGAAGAACATCTTTATTTGAAGAACTTGATCAATCAGTGTCATGATCAGTTCTAAAAAAGTCCATAATCTCAAATATTTTTTATTAGTTTACATTTATTTTATTGGGGTTGCAGACTTTTGTCTCATCTTATGATAAAGCATGCATCAATGTCCTTAAAGAACAAGCAGTCATTTTAGGGCTTTGGCATTTTTGGACTGAGGTGATCCTATGCTGACAGGTCTTGCCAATATCAGTTGGCAATATCAAATATTGTAGAATTTGCCTGCTCTTTTCTTTTGTATTATATGAACTTGTCAAACTGATCCTAAATAATTAGTAGAGATAATCAAAAAGATTTTAATTAAACCATTCTTGATTATGCTTTGCCCTTGTTTAGGTTGTTTGATGTATGCACAGTTTCCAGGACTGACCGGGAAACCAAACTAACTTTGGTTTTTGAACACGTGGACCAAGATTTAACCACATATTTGGAGAAAGCACCTGATCCAGGAGTGCCACCTGAAACTATAAAGGTACTATCACAGTAGCAGATTCATCTCAGTATTGACAATAATTCAAAGAAACTGTTACCTGATGCCTTCATCTAGCCTTTTTTTTACAGTTTAATTTACATATTCAATGCAAGTTCTGGTCTTACTGTGCGCAAGTCATAATTGTACAACTGGGTTTAAAAATGCTGTGTTTTATAATATTGTTAATATTGCATCTAAAGGCTTTTTCTTTTTTTGCTGATGTCATGAAATAACTGCATTGCAACCACATTCTATTACTGTATGTCAGCAATTATGGATAAAACAAGATCTTTTCTTGCATATTACTAGCGGAATATCCAGTTTTATCCTAAATGAGTCAGGTTATGGAAGTAAAAAGGGTTGTGAATAACATTTTACATTGACCTTAAGCTGTAAACAATGAACACTACAAAGTGAGGAAAACCTGCAGTAATTAAATTGTGTTATAGGTGAGAATGTTTTTTCGGATGCTTGCTGGAAACAGATGTTTATTTCCACGTTCCATATTGTCATCCAGCGAGTATATTTATATTAAAAAGGATAATAATAAGGAATATTTTATTTGTACTTTGAGGCCCTGAGCAAGGAAATTAGTGTTTTGGCCTAAGTCGGCAGATGAAGGATGGAGCTCCCTCTGATCACAGAGTCTTGTCCTTTTGATGGGCAGTGCGTGTGGTGGATGGGCTTCTAATTAAAGGGCTGGGTGCCTGTGTGCCTCTATTTTCATTCCGCTCTGGCTTTCACCAAAGATTGGCAAGAGGAATGTTGCTTAAGTGTATGTGAGTATGTGCATGCAAAAGGATTGTGAAAGTGTGTATGTCTGGTTAGTAGCATCCCTCTGAGCCTTTCACTAGAATAAACCAGTGGACTGCAAGGGGATTCCTTAAGGGGTAATAAGTCATTCAGGCCAGATATCATTTTCATTTGTCTAGAAATAATCCTGGTGCGTGTCCTGTGTCAGTGTTCTCTTACGTTCATCCGGAAAGCTTTGAGCAGAAATGTTGGATTTTTTTTTTTTTTTTTTTTTGTCCTGATCATCTACTCTCCAGTAATCTATTTTGACTTTTCCCACATGGTAGTCTTACAAATCCATTCATCATATTTCGCTACTTCTCCCCCTAGGACATCTTACATTGAGTCCTGGAACAAACCGTATCTCTCTCTTTGTCACTTGTGCCAAACTGAAATGGAAACAGAAGCTAAGAAACATTTGAAAAGTTAAAAAGTGACACCTAAGGGGTTTCCTTTGCAAGTTTTGTGTATCATTAAGGTAGGATTGTGTATTGAGAGGGACTTTTGAACATAACGCAGTCTTGGTTTGAGTCTCTAGTTTGCATGTTAGATATGCATAGATATGTGGTTTCTTTGCATTTCCCCCACCTAAAAGACCTAATTTAAAGGATGCATTAAACTGATCAAAAGTGACAGTAATGAATGTCCCGCTGTTGAAAAAATCTATTTCAAAGAAATCTAAGAATCTAAGTAGAAGAATTTAATGGAGAAGAAAAAAAATATGTGTAAATATACATTTTTCTGTCCATATGGGGTGCTATGTGAGGAAAAAAATATATTTTACTTAAATGAAACTTAATCATTTTCTGTGGGGTTTCATGTAAATGAGAGGCCAAACCACAGGGAAATATCTGCGTCTTCCCTTTGAGTTAACAGGGCCTGATTAGAATGCTCAGGTGTGTTTAATTAGGGTTAGATCCAAACTCTGCAGTGTACGGGACCTCCAGGGTAAGATTTGAGAAACCCTGCACTATAACTTTATAAATATACTGTTTTGTAGTTGTTTAGGCTTCAAATATGTGGTTTGATAATAAATATAATGTCTGTCTGAAAATTAGCTTGGACTATCCAGGGTGTCAGCAGCCGTTCAGCACTCATGAACCATTCAAAAGCAGCTTTGTTCTTCTGGAATTTGCAATTGGCTTTGAAGTCTCTATAATGGTTAAATATGATATATAATTAGTTTTGGGTAAACCTATTGGGTATTCTCATTAATCTCTTGATTTGTTCCAGGGCAAATAGTTTTCGGGGGTGGTGGGACTTTGTGTTTTGGCGTTGCAGAGTGATTATTCAGGGAGACTGGGGATCTGGTTTTCAAAGCTAGCTTGCTTTCTGAAATCGCCTTAACAGTTTCTTCAGCGGACACTATAATGTTTTATTGTGAATATGAGATTGAGCTGAAGAATGAATGCTCTATCAGATGCATGTAATCTCACTCACTCAGTCCATAGGCAGTGCCAGAGGCGACAGCGGCAAGGAACCAAAACTCCTTTCGTGAGAGAATGGAGAAAAAAAACCTTGGGAGAAACCAGGCACCTAGTTTCCAGTTAAATTATAAGTGCATGCCATGTGCAAAGGACTTATAGTGTGTGTGATTGTGAGCATTGATTCCAGTGATTTGTTAACAGGGTTCATCTAGGTGTTCTGGTCTCCGAGGATGATCATCTCTTTGTGCTGATACACCATCTGATCTTGATACGGACTGAGAAACAGAATAAGATACCAGACTAATATTAGGGTAGTACATTGTGTGTTAAGGGGAGTGTTCCTGGTTTTGGCTGATCAAATTAATTCAGCCTAACAATCCTGTAACAGATTTTATTAATAAATGTGTATTAGAATATTTTGTGTAAGCCAGAGTAAAGAGATGCGTCTTTAATCTAAATTTAAACTGACATAGTGTGCCTGCCTCCCAAACAGTGTTAGGTAAATTGTTCCAGAGTATGGGTTCTAAATAGGAAAAAGATCTGCCATCCACAGTAGATTTTGATATTCTAGGTATTATCAAATGACCAGAGAACGTAGCGGATGTGGAGGACTATAATGTGATAAGAGCTAGCTCAAGTACCGAGGAGCTAAGCCATTCAGGGCTTTATAAGTAATTAACAAGATGTTTGATAGGGAGCCAGTGCTGGCAGAACCGGGTTAATATTCTCATACTTCCTGGTTCTAGTAAGGACTCTAGCTGCTGCATTTTGAACCAGCTGAAGTCTATTTATTAAGAGTGCAGAATAACCACTCAAAGCATTACAATAGTCTTACCTGGAGGTCATAAACGCATTAATTAACATTTCTGCATTTGAGGTTGAGAGCATAGGTCGCAATTTAGATATGTTCTTGAGATGGAAAAATGCACATTTTACACATGCTAAAAAACGGATTTTAAATGAAAGATTGCTACAAAACATTACACCTAGGTTCCTAACTGATGAAGAAGAATTGATAGAGCAGCCATCAAGTGTTAGACAGTGTTCTAGATTATTACAGGTGGGGGTTTTAGGTCCGATAACCCCTGTTTTTTCAGAATTTAACAGTAAGAAGTTACTTCTCATCCAGTTTTTTTTATTGCAGCTGTGCATTCTGCGAGTTTCTCAATTTGGTGTGTTTCACCTGGCTGAGAAGAAATATAGAGCTTACTTACTCCCATGACACTCATCGTAAAGAGTAGGGGTGTAACCCCGGTGTCCTGGCCACATTCCCACTGGCCCTGTCTATCATGGCGTCCCAATAATCCCCATCCACTGATTGGCTGTATCTCTCTCTCCCTCTCCACCTGTAGCTGGTGTGTGGTGAGCGCACTGGTGCCATTGTCTTTGGCAGCCGTTGCATCATCCAGATGGATGCTGCACACTGGTGGTGGTTGAGGAGAGACCCTCCCATATGATTGTAAAGCTCTTTGGGTGTATGGCCATACACAGTAAAGCGCTATATAAATGCGTCATTCATTCATTCATTCATACTATCATCAGCATAACAGTGAAAGCTTACACCATGTCTCCTGATAATTTCTCCCAAGGGTAATATGTAAAGCGTAATACTCCATATTACACTTGTGATCGATATGATACATTCTCATTCACTGCTACAAGCTGATAGTGGTCAAATAAATATGATTTGAACCATGCTAAGGCATCTCCACTAATGCCAATAGAGTTTTTTTAGACTATTCAAGATAATGTTGTGATCAATAGTGTAGAACGTAGCGCTGAGATCCAATAGCACTAATAATGAGATACAACCACGATGAGATTATAGAAGCAGGCCATTTGTAACTCTAATTAGAGCCGTCTCAGTACTATGATAATGTCTAAATCCTGACTGGAAATCCTCACAGAGTCGGCGCCGATAGCCTTGTGGGCAGTGTGCCGACATCCACCACCGTTGCGCTTCGGGCGTTCTGTTTATTTATTAAACTATATAGTCATTTATTATATATGCATATTATACAGTTAGTAGTCTTTCATACTACATTTATGTATTACACAGCCTTTCAGTGTCTGATTTAACCAAAGAGCTTTTGTATATGTATTAGTGAGATTCTATTCTGTCAGGCCACACAGACCTCAGATAACAGGCATCAGTTGTGGACCGTGTGGCCCTCCCAAAGATGCCCAGCAAACTTATTCACCACCCTCCTAAGGACACCAGATTGCAGAGGTCCCAGCCTCCACACCATTTCAGCCCCCAAACTGCCCACTTCTGCCCCATTTCAGACCCACCGCATGCTAATTGATGAGAGAGGCCCCGGGAATCAAATGAGCTGGAAGGAGATCAAGCGGCTGGCCCTGCGTTGGGGAGTGCGGCTAGGCTCTCCGGCCCCGCGCCTTCCAGAGGCCTGTCTCTGGTCCATAAAGGAGAGCCTAATGAAGCATGGGGAAGGAATTACACTAACGCTAACTGGCAGATGTCCTGCATTGTGCTGGGGTACAATAAACAATATGGCTGCCTCTCATGAATTAGCATGAGAAAGGGGGGTGCCTTCTGGAAGCTCTGTTTTGACTGCTGTTTTTGGGGAGTTTTTTTTCTTCCACTCATTCCTTCTCTGCTTTATTTCCTCCCTTTTCCCAAGAAGAGGTACTTTAGGACAGGTGCTATCAAATCTTTCCTTTGTTTAGACTTTGAATGCCTCTCAGCAAAGCCTGGTTATTTCAGGTTGGTACTGTTGGTTTAATTTGATTGTAAATTACTGTGCCTCTGTTGTGTGAATAGCATGTTACAACAAAGAACCCGTCTCTGAAGAATCATTCAGATTCCACCTGTTGGGTTACTTCTTTTGAGAGTACAATGAGAGTTTGCATGACAGGTAAATCAAGGTTGATTTTCCACTGAAGTGCTTTCCAGAGTACCACTTCAACAGATCACTGATATTTTAAATGACAATAACCTCAAACCCCAAACCTTTGAATGGTAGTGTATGTTTATTGTATAATGTTATATTCAGCTACCAATTCACACATTTAAATGGCACAATCTGCAGATTTTCCTTTGCAAACAGTGCTGAAAATGAGCACAGACTCTCTTAGTCATGATAATTAGATACATAACACATACATAAAAGATACACAAGCTGCTTAATATGTGTTTGGAGGAGATGGGAGGAGACAATATGCGTATTTATCCTTGGGTCACGCTTCTGAGACGGTTGTGTACCTTTCCTTTTTTTCACCTTTGTCTCAAGCAAAAGTGGGCCAACTGTGGGCCATTTTAGGCCAAGACAGAGGAGCTGGTAGGGGGTGATGCTGTTTTAGGAGCTCCCAGAATAACTGCCTGTGCCTGAAGGTCTGAGAGGTCATGGCTGGATGGGCATTTAGAAAGGCTCCTTGTTTATCCTGGCTGCCTGACTCTGACACACACGCGTTCCCTAGTGCAGGCCCCCAGCGCGCACATTGTGAGGACCTCTGTCCCTTTCACCTCGCCTGGTCTGACTCGCACCGTTTTCAGTTTTCTGCTTGAGTGTGCACCCCATTGTTTCAGTGGTTTTAATCACTCACCAGCTGGTCGGGGAATGAACAGTGCTGCGGGCTCAGATCCATGTCACTTGTGAGGTCTTGGCAGCGGGTTTCTCAGGGGTAGGCTGCCACTGCTTGATACCTCTGCTTTGGAACAAGTCGAGCAGCAACTGTGCGCAAATGCTTCTCGCTCTGCACTCCAACCCGATGACTTTTTCTATCCCCCTTACGCATTGCCCTATTTTCTTTTCTTCAATATCTTTTTTTATATCACCATTATCGGCAGTTTCAACTAAAGATGTTAGGCAGTTGCTGTCTTTTTCCCCCGCCGTGTGTTTTCAACCTGCTCTCATAAAAAATGTGTAGTTTTTATGTGTTTTACTGCACGTTTTGCAGCAGTTTCAAAGAGAAATGTCCACTGAGTGACGCTAAAACACAGGTTCTCAATATGTGACCTCTGGCACATTTTATTACGTTGATATAGGTATATATTGTGGCGGTTCAGAATTGAAAAATCTATGGACTGTTGCTAAAAGTTAATGGTCTATCATTCTGAAAATATGGCCTACACCAAATCCAACCTTAAACCTTAACAAATACAAACCTGATATAAAAAGCCATTGATGCAACTGCGCCATTTAAACTTCCTTTTACACATGTTTGAACTCTAATTTTTTTTGAACAGAAGTTTCAATTAAAGTTTTAATTAAACCAGAGCGTCTTGTCTCTCAACTGCGTAAATGATGCATCATTAATCAAAACTCTGTAAATTTGTGTGAAAAGGAATAAAAAGTGGTGGAGTTTTACTGCATCTAGTGTCAATTTCTTTTGGAAACGGCATATGTACTTTTTTTTGTCTTGCTAAAAAGTGCACACAGGTATGTTAATGACATTGAGATTAATTGAGATTAATGACATTATTTTTTTTTTTTCTTGTTTGTTGTTAAGATTCAGTGTCATGGTCTGATTTCATATCTGGCAAAACAACACAATTCACTTTTAGCTGTGAGCCCGGGACAGCTGCAGAAAAGCACAGGCCTACAGGGATGGAGCCTTAGGCTGTGTGTTTTTCCTGCTCTGCCGTTATGTCAGTTATCAACATCTGCCTACTTTAGGTTTAAAGGCACATGTACACTTTCCCCCCTCCCCATGCATATATCTCTTGATATTAGTAATTTTTTTTTTATTTTTCAATCCACTTTGTTATTAAAATGTATTTGGAATGACCCTGGTCTTGTTTTGGCAGGATATGATGTACCAGCTGCTGCAGGGTCTGGATTTCCTCCACTCTCACCGTGTGGTTCATCGAGATCTTAAGCCTCAAAACATTTTAGTGACCAGTGGAGGACAGATTAAACTGGCTGATTTTGGTCTGGCGCGGATCTACAGCTTTCAGATGGCTCTTACTTCCGTGGTGAGTAACATCTTTGCTGAATAAAAATATTAATATCTTAAAAAAAAAAAAGTACTGACCCTAAAAGTTTTTAAATACTAGTAGTGTAAATTGAATTAAAATTTTGAGTAACCTATTTTTTTTTTTTTTATTCATTTATTTTAGTCCTGAAAAATGTATAATTTGTCCCAAAAATATTAAGCAGAATAAAACGATTTTTAGACCGATTGAGCAAAAATCATGTCAACCATCTTGATCGGTTCCGATTTTATCTCCAAAAAGTCTTTAGTTTTATCATATTTTTAAAATAAAAATACAGCTTTACGATTCTCTAGTTGCTGGAGGCGTGCCGTCTGGGCGGAGCTAAAGAGTGACGAGCATTCAAGCTCCAATCACTAACAAAACACAGACATTTGATGCAGTTTAACTTACCGTCTGCAGTTCAGACGGCATATTAGAATGATCTCTGAGGGATCATGTGACACTGAAGACAGGAATAATGATGCTAAATAATTAGCTTAACAGGAATAAACTATTTTTTTTTTAAATGTATTAAAATAGAAAACTGTTAATTAAAACATTTTAAATAACAGAGTCATAAACTATATTTTAGCTGATCACCGTAAAATAACCTTGTCATCCAAGTGCCGCGTCTGGAGATGGAGAGAGAGAAAGAGCACAGAGCTGAAAGGGCTTAAAAAAGGCGTTTGGCTTCAGATAAAAATACTAGCGCATACAGTGCTAAAATATTTGCCATCATGGCCACATGACTTGTCATGTGATCCTCTCCGCTGGTGCTGCTGTTACGACTTGGGGTCCAGATGGATCCCGGGGTGCGGATGCAGTCCACCTTTTGAAAAGTTAGGCTATAAGTATTTAAGGATAAAAGACTCCAGTTGCTTTTAAAATATTCACAAGTCATTTTCCTCGAGTCTGGAGTCATTAACTTGAATGCCCCTTCTCTGGCACATTGCGTCTTTTCTTTTCTTACAGAAAGTGCAGGTTTTCATGCATTTACATGGCATTGCAGTTTTAAATTTAAGATATCAAGATCCAAATATTAAATTTAACCCAAGTAGTTACCATGGTCCGAATCGCATGCACAAGGGAGTGCAAAAGCATGCTACTTTAACACAGTTTTTCACATCTCATTCAGTTTGCAGATTCTGAATGACTGCCAGCGCCTTCTGTCAGTTTTGTGGTTTCGGTGGTTTTGGTTGCTGTTTAAAAAACGTTGTTTCAGTTCTTTAATAAGTGGCTTCTAGCTGTTAAGTCTTGGGGCGGGTAAGTTCACCTGGGAATCTACCATTTAGAAAATCTCCCCTCCGTTTCACCTCACCCCACACAAACTGAGAAAAAAACAGCCGATAGATAAGACAGGGGGTTGCTTACAGTTTGCATGGACTCTCTGGCTCTCCTGATTAATGTTCCCGTGCCTGGAATCCCCCTATCACCCGCCATTCAAGCAGCTAAAAAAATCCATTTCCCTTCTCTCTTGGCAGTTACAGGAATGTCGTTATTGTGTATGCAAAGGCAGACGTGCTGTTATGGCTTTGGCTCCATATTCTATGACAACAATCCATGTTAGCTACTAGTTTGCCATGCTGACATAAACTGTACATTTGAAGACTTGAGAAGTGCTGAATGGACCGGCTTGCTGAGTCATAGCTGCCCACCAGAACACAGCACGCAGGATTACGATGATTCAAAACAGACTACCGTTGAATCAGACAGTTAGTATGAAATAAATACCTGTTTTGCATAAAGCATGAAGAAATATCCCCTTTGGGGTTTTTCTGTGCAGTGTTTTTAGTTGTACTTATCTAATGTTATCAGTATTTTTATATCCCGATTAAGCTTTAGCGAATATACTTTTCATCATTGTCATTAAAGATGTTAATAGGGACAACAAAACTCCGCTTTACTGGCTTTCCACTCTGCTCCCGACTTGTAGATGTAAAAAACGAGCGGCCAAGGGCTGGAAGGACCACCCATCGGGTGCACAGAGAGGTGGAGATTAGCTTGACCCTACAAATCTCATGGGTCCATAGCATTGTTCATCATTAAAATGACTCTGGTTCTCTTTGTCCACTTCTGATTGACAGCCTACAGCATAGACACAAAACACAGCAACTTTTTCTTTTTCCCTGTTTGCCTTTTTAGGTGAATTAGATGCCCACACCAAACTCACTGGAAAAAAATTTAATTCTTGCGCATTTTTTGCGACATTTATTTCAGTGAGAAATCCCCAGGGTGTGGCAATGCATGTTTAGTTTTATCTGAATCCTGCAACGTTTAGTTACAGTGGATGCTGTACTAACCGCAACAGTTTGAAAATTAAATGTCAGGTGAGTTTAGATAAAAGGTTAATTCTCTGTTGTTGTTTTTAAATAACATTATCAGTTTGCGGTATGTCTTGCGTTTAACAAAAGAAAACATAAGATTAAAAGCTTATGCTGAAGCAACGATGCTGTTTTGACTGTTTATCTTTGCTTACCGTTGCATTGCAAGTACAGTACTGTACCAGGTGATATACTGAGCAAGTTTACTATGCCACAAAAAAACATGCATGTACTGTTAAGCAGGCTGTGTAATGCAAAGCAGTTAAATTGACAAGTTATGGACACAACGATATTAGTATTTTGATGTGTAAACGTAAAAAGAAGTCTTTATCAATCGATAATGGTCCCTGCAATCATAATGTTTAGGAATAAGGAATAAAAGTTGTAGGTGTTTTACTGTTTTTAGTGCACATTTCATTTGCAATCTGCAGTAAATTGCAGGTATGTTTTTGGAGTCTTCCAATAATGTAGGTACAGGCATGTCTGATGAGCCTATAGGTTCAAAAATATTCAAATATTTAAAATATTCATAAAATTTAAAGTAAATATCCACTTTTTAATGTAAAATGTTGCGGAAAAGATCTTGTTTATGGCGAAACTGATATCAAGCCGTTCACACAAAATGCGTATTTATCTCGTTTTCTAAAAGGGCATCTATCACATTGCACTTGCGTCTTGCACAAGAAAGCAGCATGTTCAGAAATCTCAAGACATCCTATCGCATCTCATATTTTTAAATAAAACAAGTACTCTTTGTGATTGGTTTTCGGTTCACATGCATGACATTATTTAAAACGTTATGCACTTCTTCTTTTTTTTTTTCAAAAATAGTTATTTTATTGGTTTAAAGAAACGTGCATAAGAAATATTTTAAAGAGCAGTCAAAAGCTTTTTACTATAATTAGAATATTTAATATAGATATTTAAATACAAAATTCCAATTTAGTTTTTCAGCCATTTTGACAGCCCTAGTTGCTTGTATCTCAGCTGCGCTTGACACTACAATGCATGCAAACTGTAATCTAGCGTACTGTAGGGGGTTGAAATCAATTGCGGCCTCTTCCTTTATACCAAATGGAGTTATTGTAGAAATGGAGGCAGCTGGGATTGTCCCATGAAAGCGATTAGGACCCTGCTCAAGCAAACATCATGTGCACCGCATTGCTCATGTAATTGGATTTAAGTAACAGCAGGCAAATGGCTCAGATCATTTAACCGACTGATTGTTCAACACATTCTCACTCCAAACTCATCACATTTTGACGCTTGGTCAAGACCCTTTTGCGTTGCTTTTTGATGATCAAGGTACCCCTTTTTAGTCACTTGGAAAATATTAATATTGCAAACCATTACATTAAGTCAAACAACTGAAAACAACGGAAGACCCTTCACATAGAAAAGTGACTAAAAAGGGGTACCTTGACCATCAAAAAGAGATGCAAAAGGGTCTTGACCAAGCGTCAAAATGTGCCAACTTGGGAGTGAGAACGTGTTGGATTGTTGGATCTTTTAAGTTTTAAGTAAGCATACATTAATCTATTACTAAGCTCCTCCTGCAAGACCTTCAAACATGTTAGCTATGAACAAAGCAAATGGGTTTGTCTAGTCCTTTTATCATCTTATAAAACTTATTTATAGGCCTTTCCGAAATAGATGCCATCTGTAGAAGCTATCCAAGAGCACATGAGAATCCTGTCTTTTGGTTGGTTTTTGTAGATTTGCTGTAAAAGTGGCTGTCGCGACACAAATTGTGCTGAGATAAAAAGAATCCCTCTTTTCCTGCAAACGTTTTTCTGCATACCACAATCTTCATAACCGTCTGTGCTGTGGGAGTCCTGTGGGCCTTGTCACTTCCTTCCCCTCTCATGGTAGAATGAATCCCTTATGTTTGTATCACCTAGCGACCACAGCATGCTGGACTCCCATCCTTTAACACAAACCATACCACAATTTAATGCTGATTGAGTTTCACTGAACAACCCCGGGTTTAAATCTGAAGCAGATTGTGTCATTTGACATCTAATGGTCCTTTTTTTGTGAACTGGGTTTAGTGGTAAAAATGTATAGTGCAGCCACTTGAGAATCATTTAAAAAGACTCTCAAAATCAGTTTGAATCAGAAAAACTGTTTGTGAATCAATCCAATCTGTTTGCACAGTTCAAATGAATTAAATTTGTGACTTGGATTTCTTGCCTTGGAGGCTGAATCAGTCTGTGAATCATGGAAACAAACAAATGGCTCATTCTGGCTAAGAAATCATTCTGACTGATTAATTTGTGTCAACGGGGTCCGATTCATGAGAAAATGACTCTGAATTTGGTTATTTTAAGGAATTGTTCAAAAAGAAACTCGTGTGAGCTTGAGTCTGATCTTTTAGCGACTTGTTAAAGAAACACACAGAAAATAAGGGTTTAAAATTGGGCCTTAAACCCTTAAAAATTAGGGTTTAAACAACAGCTTGTCCCTGGAGCAGTAGCCTTAAAAGTACATATTCTAAAAGTACATGTTTTTTTTCCCCTTTTTTTTAACCCTAACATGTAGATATCAGTAACTTAGTAAAGTAGTAAAACGTTTAGGAGTAGTAAAACGTTTTAAGGGTACTGCTCCAGGGACAAAGCTGTTGTACCCCAAAAGGTAAATTTTTAAACCCTTATTTTTCTTTGTGAATATTTCACCCAAAAATGAAAATTACATCATATCCAAGCCATCCTAGGTGTATATAAAAAAAAAAAAAAAGTTTTAAAAAATTTGTCCTGGCTCTTCCAAGTTTAGAAATGCTGATGGATAGTGGCCATGATTTTACTGCGTTGAAAAACTAACCTATACGCCTTCAGGAGGGTTATCACGTGTTCTCTGAAGCAGATTGATAGGTTTTTGTAACAAAAATATTTCTATTTTTAAAATTTTAAAAAATGTTTCGTCTCAAAGCCTTTTGCCAGAAGTGATGTGAGTTAGAATTTTAAAAATATAAATATTTTTGTTACAAAAACCCATTGATCTGCTTCAGAGGACATGTGATAACCCTCCCGAAGGCGTATACTGTAGGTTAGTTTTTTTAATGCATTACTTGCGGAGATTTATGGAGCTTAAAAATCATGGCCTCTATCCACCAGTATTACCAAGCTTGAAAGAACCAGGATAAATAAAAAAAAAAACTTGGTTTGGGGTTGAGTAGATTAAGGGGTAATTTTCAGTTTTGAGTGAACTATTCCTATAAAACTCAACTTACCTGTTTTGACTCAGTCTAACTGAATTGCACTAATCAATCAAGAATAACTCATTCTTATGAGCCAGTTATATTAAATAATCTTTCTCAAAGATTTACAAATGCATCCCTCAGTCCTCTGACTGCTTAAATCATGCAAACAGTGTGGTCTGATTTATAAACAAATGATTTTTAACTAATAAACTTACTGAACAGTTTTCATTATTTTCTATGATGTCTGTCTATAAGCAAATTGTGTTTGCTTAAGGAACATGAGTATCATTTTTTTTTGACGCCTTAACTGGTCATGCTATCATGGATAGTAGCTGCTTCTTCTGGCAGACCAATAAGATGAGCAAGGCTTTTTTGGCTGTCTTAACAGCTTGACAAGTCAGGCCCCAGTCCAACAAACTGATAATGCAATTAACGGTTTACTCCATCTGTCCTCTCATTAAGCACGTCTGGTCAGATTTGCAGTCAGAGACTCGCGCCTCTTCTAATCTCTCCTGGTAGCAGGCTGTTGCAGAAAATAATCATTGTGATGTGAGCATGAATAGGAAGAGACACACAGACAACCTGTTGTTTAAAAGTCCCTTCTCTGATCGAAAGTGAAGCTTGGCATTCTTAAATGAGGCTGTAGTTGTTTCAATACACGTGTGGGCAGGGGAAATGACTCATTGTTCGAAGGAGAAATTATTCAACCCTTTTATGAAATGAATATGCTTAATGGGATTTCCATTTTGAGCTCAGCTTAACTGTCCAGTGCAAACCAACAGTATCCAATCAGATCATCGCTTTTAAACTGTGCATGATACAGAGATTAATCTTGCTTATGGAAATTTGACAGAACCTTAATAGTTTAAACATGTTTGAACAGAGAACGTTCTAATTTTAGTTTTGTGTTTGGAATGTTTGTTGCATGTCATGACAACATAAAGCTAGTGATACTCTAATCAAATATTTCTTAGAGGATATATCTAAAAATAAAAAAATCAGTTATTTGCTTACCAGCATGTTTCTCCAAACAAGTATTGTGTTTTTTTTGTTGTTTTTTTTGCCCGACAGAAGTCAATATGAAGAGTGCGATTGTTGTCCATTCCAAGAAAGTCAATGGGGTTCAAAATGGCATTGGACTACACTGATCATCAATGAAATATCGTTTTTTGTGTTCCACAGAAGTAACAAGTCTGGAACAAAATCACATTCACATCATTGCTTGGCAGGACCCGTGGTCCTACTCTCGCACTTCAAAAGAGGTCACACTTTCGAGAAGATACATGAACAGATATGCTTTAGTGCTGCTTCTTGAGTTTTGTTCATATAAAATGTTCTGCGTGACCGTGAAACTTAGATTTAGCAAAAAATGTAGCCAGGCTGAAACAAGCTACGGGCGTTTGCCGTTGAAACAAGTTTCGAAAAGCTCAAGGGGGTTGGTACTCTGAGTTTTCCAAATAGTTGTTTTTCTTAGCAGGACATTCTGTCCGAAACATAAATCTTAATTATGAAAAATTATTTAGGTTCAGATGAATCCGATTTTTTTTTTTTTTTAAGACCGGTCTTGGTTTGAGCTGAGCGCAGCGGCTTGTTCGTTGCCAGACAATGTGCTTCTGCTTTGGACAGACTCAGAGGCAGCGGCATGTCTGGAAAAAGGAAAACATGGCACGCAGGAGAGCACGTGCGGCACACTCTGGGAATGTTTAGATATCTCCCCCGATATTCCAAAAAGGAGAAAGGAAGAGAGAGAGAGAGAAACTAGCGGAAAAAACAGGGGGCTTCCAAACACCAACAGAAACACAAAGATTGGTGCAGCACAATGTAAAGGGAGTGTCTTATTTGGTATTTCCTGTGTGACCTCTTTTGCTAGCTGTCCACAGAGAGCACTGAACCTTTGCTCCGACCTTGTCAGTACTACTTGTTGATGGGCTGATGGCTGCAGGCCAACCGGGAAAAGAGGACTGATTTGGGGTTACATTGCAGGATCCAGTGGCATCTGGATATTAAAGCCTTGCCTGTACCAGAGCAAAAAAAAAAAAAAAAATTACAGCATATATCAGGAATTTTCCAACTAATGATGTGCGGATGTGGTAGCACTGGGGAAAAGGAGTCTGACTGTGCTTTCTTTGTTCGCTCAGAGAGGGCCCCATACAGCATTCCTGTAAGCTCTGCATACTTTGGCAACAGTTGTGGAGGTTTTTTTTTTTCTTTACTGTATACAGTTTATGCATGCTGCTTGCTTCATATATCTATCTCCAATCTCCAAGCCTAGTATTGTTGCCATTTGAAACAGACTTTTAGGGGAAAACCCTCGGGCTTCACAATAATAGTGTTTACAGCCTGTTTAACTGGGAGGCAAAGAATGACCCGTCCCAAGACAAAACATGGTTGGAGGGAGGCTTGTTGAGTACGACTGCAATGTGCAAGCACAGCAGACTCATAAATGGCCTGTATATTCAGTCTGTTATTCAATGTATAGTTCAAATACCTTACTACGGATTCTGTGGAATACAGCTCATCAAAATAACATTTTACATTTTAAACCTACCTTTTTGTTTTGGATCCATTCCAATAGGCTTTTTTTTTTTTTTTTTTTTTATAAATATCTTAAATGTGCTCTTAAGAAATCTGATTAGATGACTAATCACTTTTGCAATCAAGCAACTAGTTAGTTTTTAAAAATACGCAGTTTTACATATTGTTAGTGCGCAGGGGGCTTTCAGGAGCTAGCTAATGATATCACTCACTGATCTATTACCAGCTCAATAATGGGTCATCATGGAGGCTCATTTTTAGCAAGCAGCATTGTTTTGTGCCAAGTTGGTGGACTTGCCCCTTTAAATGTGTCCGGGGGCGGCCTGAAAGAATGCGGACGAACGTCTTGTGTTGAAGGGGCCTTTCATCCTTCGCTTCCTTTGAGAGAGACAATGTAAACAAAGGCTCCCAGCCAACTCCATCAGCCAGGCTTATTCTGAATCGCATTGTGTCTCTATTGTTTTAAACCTATTGGGGTAAATCAAAGGAGGGGTTTGGGTAATGGGGGCTAGAGTGCATGAGCTGGAGTGGGGTACAGAGAAGAGCAGGGTGGCCCAGTGCAAGAGTTGAGCCGCTGGGCCGTTGTGGATATGTTTAGTCAGTGGCACTGAGAAGAGTTTCTTGGTTTCCCTCGTGCTGAGAGGACCCACACTGTCTCACCAGATAGGAATGCACAGAATGCTCTCTTTTTAATCTGGAGTCAGCCAGAGCTGCTTTATCTGACCCTTTTATTAGAGGCCAGTTTCAGAAAAACCTCTGTAGGCTACTCTGTCGCACAACCACTAGCACGGTTAGGAACTCGGAGAGGAGAAGAGAGAAAAACTTCAAATGCTAGCATGTCTTCATGCTCAATCCAAAGTATACAGACTGGAATCTTTTCACTGAAATGGCATTCTTTTCAAAGCAACTATTATATGCGATCAAATACAAGGCAAACAAAGATGAAACGTAAACCCATTAATGACCAGATTTTTACAAGTGTTCACAGGCGAGGCCGTTGGAGTTTGGGGTTGGTAAGATTAGTTAAGTCTCTCTTGTTCTCAATGCATTTATTTGTTCAAAACATTGTAATATTGTAAATACTAATGCAACTTGAAACGTCTGTTTTGTATTTTTTATATATTTTAAATTGCACTTTATTCCTGCAATAGCAAAGCTGACTTTTCAGCAGCCATTATACCAGTCTCCAGTGTCCTTCAGAAGTCATACAGATTTGGTATTCAAGAGACATTTCTTATTATCAGCTTAATATTTTTGTGGAAACCATGATAAATTCTTTTTTGTGATTCCTTGATAGAAAATGTGTTCCTGCTTAAAACATATTCATAAAAAAATCTTACTGACCTAAACTTTTTAATGGTAGTATGCCAAAAACCATTGGAATTAATAAATGTATTAATAGCTGCTGTTTTTGAATAGAATCTTTCATATGAACATAGGTTACTGTACAATTCTAAGTTTCAAGATTTAGCAGCTTTCTTTATAGAAACTAGTACAGAAAACATTAAGATGTGGCTTTTGCTTGGTGGCCACTAAATATGCTGCGACAGCAGAAAATGGCAGCTTTAATTCAACAGCACCATACTGAGCAACTTGTGCAAAGAAACTTCCAAAAGTTTTCTATGCAGCATCTTTAGGCACATACAAATACTGATAATGCATTGGTAGAACGTTTTAATTGTTACCCGCAGGATGAAACGGGTCCAAGTTTAAACTTCAAAGACTTGCATAGCTTGCTTTTGCTTTCAACTTGCTACAGTACATCTTACAACTCTCTCATTCCTTTTGCTCAAATAATGGCAATATGGTGATGTGGTTCATTTTATGCAGATCTTTGTCAATTTACACCAGAAGCTACATGCATATTCTTTGAAGGCATAGGATACAACCGCTCTGACTTACATTCTGTACTTGACGTGCTCTGGTGACGTGAATACACTGTCGTGTGCGCTACTATTGGTGTCATGATGCAGACTGTGGAATGTGGCAAATTTACAGAAGAACTCTGTGGGTAAATGTCACAGGCTGTTGCCATCTTCGAGTCTCACCCATGAGAGAAACATTGAAGAAAACCACGGCTCTTGCATGCATCCTGACATTTAAAGAATGCATTGTTTTATCATGCACCGTTGCTACAGTATTTCCGCTATCAGTCAGTTCGTCTTGTACTTTTGAGAGTTCACAGTTTTTAATCACTGCAGTGTATCTTATCCTTTGCTAAGCTGCAGCTAGCTATAGTGAGATGCTGTGTGCTCCAGCTAGTGCGTGTGTATGTTTGTGGTGTGGCCTTTTATTAACACTATTCATACAAGCGGATATACTTCAGCTTAGCATCAGTTGGTGGTATGTGGTTCTTCCTAGAAGTCAAGCAGCGTACCCATTTTTTCTACTTTAGTTGTGCACATTTAGATAAGACAGCAGCTTAGGGTTTGTTTCATTGCAGATACAAGCTCAGCTGGGCCAGAATATTTGGATTAAAGATGAGTGAGTAAGGTTATTGGGCTTGCATACTTTGTCTTGTGAAATGGTTGTTCTTTTTGGTTTGACTCAATCAGAATGTGCTTTTAGAAGTCTTTAGAGTTTGTTATAGGCATTTAGATGAGCCAATATAAACTTTTTATAATGTCCTTATCAGTTCTTTTTTTTATGCTCGTAAACTAATTTGAGTCTATATCCACTGCTTTGAGTCACTGTGTTTAGGATCTAGGACTTCTAAAAGTCTTAAACATTCAAAACCACTTTTTTAATGAAGTGAAATTCCCCAGAAGAATCTATTTTAGAATATGTTATGTACTTTTGCTGTGGTCACATGGCAACAAAGGGGCCAAAAAGCTTCATCCTTTTATTTCACCTTCAACTTCCTCCCCGTTTCCACTAAACCAGGAAGACTTAAACGAAATGCGTCAACACGTCACATGCGGTCCCCTCACTAAATATAGTCTGTTATACTTGCAAAAAACGTGAACATACTTTGCACCACAGCCATTGTAACATGAATGAGTCAGTGGCTTTTAAAATTAGAATGATTTACATGCTGAATCAAAATAATTTGCATGCTGTTCAAACTCATTGTCTAGAACTGATTCCCTGTTGGGTCTCTAGTTGGGCATTTTGACCGTAGCCTGAAGACCCTAAGACATTATAATGAAATACCATTTTAATTCAGGATTAAATAAAATACATTTTTATTGAGCTATACACTGTAAAAAGTATTTACAGTAAAAAAATGACAGTTTTAGTTGGAAGAAATGCAAAAAACCCCACAAAAAACTGGTGATCCATTTTTTTATTATTACAGGATAGTACGTTGCTGCCTGTGTAATATATGGTATATTTTATTATGTGAATATGCTAGGTTTTAAGTTATTTTTAGCTGTTCAAAAACAGTCAATTTTTACTTGGAAAAATCCATGCATTTGACAGTACTTTACAGTAAAATTACAATATGATATATGATAAACCGTTTACATTTACATGGTAAGATAAGTATGCATCTTATTTTAATCTGAACTAAATTGAGCGTAACCAATTCTTGATGCGTCTTATATTTATAACCCAAGAAATAAACAGAGTTCATGTCAGTTTCATTGTGTTTCGCAAAAAGGATGACCCTTTTTCCGTCCGTTTCTCTAGCATACCCTTGAGCACTGCACATTTTAGGATACGAGTCACTAATGTACGCTCCAGGCTTTGCTTACAAACACAAGCCTGACTGATTTGGCTGATAAGCCTGGGGGTTTCTGGGCCCAGAGCCTACTGGGAGGAGAGCGAAAGAGCGCTGAGGAGGGAAAGCACCTGGAAGCCGTCCACCCTGGAGCAGGGTCACTGAGTTTTGTCTGGAGGCTCTCCCTACTTTAGCTGTTAACAGCAGTATCCTGCATACTGAGTGTTCCTGGGCTCCTGCAGCCTGTATAATGTATTTATTTGGTCAATGAGGTCAGTTTAGAAGTAGAGAGAGAATATATATAGACTGAATAAGTGCTCATGTGGACATTGCCAGCTTCATTTCCATGTGATTCCAATCACTTATGCAATACAATGCCTAAAGGAATAGTCACTGAATATAAATATGAGTGTCTAATACGGTTTACATCAATAATGGCTAGTAAGGCCTTGTAATTAAGAGTATCTGGTGCACTGAATTTTCAAAATATTATTTGTGTGTTTGTTTGCAGGTGGTGACATTATGGTATCGTGCTCCGGAGGTGCTGCTTCAGTCCAGCTATGCTACTCCTGTGGATCTGTGGAGTGTTGGCTGCATCTTCGCTGAGATGTTCAGACGGCGGTACGTTTGCACAGCATCATGTATCTCGCTTACTGTAAAACAAAATAAAATGGAGGATTCTGATGGGTAGGACTGCAACGACTAGTTGACTAATAGTCGATGGCAAAATTCGTAGACAACTAATTTAGTAGATGACGGGTCGTTAGTGATGCCACCAATGTAACGCAGAGGAACCAGCAACAGACAAAGTGGGCGTGGCGTCAGGCCTTGGAGAGGCTTCATTCAGTTCAGTTCACCCTGGAGAAGGGCGGCGCTAACATTTACATGCAATGCAAAGCCATATATATATATATTTTTGCAGTTCATAATGACTAGTCGACTAGTTAAGGTAGCTGATGACCAGTCGACTATTGAAATTAGTTAGTTCATTAGTTGCAGCCCTACTGATGAGTCATGTTAACTTAGGGAGTTCAGATTTTCGATAAGGATTTTTAATTTGAATTGGTATAGTAACGATATTACTATATTTTGATATTGTATTGTATGGTATTATGTTGTTGGTATAACAACAACAAAAAAATAAAAAATCTAAGTTTATACTGCATCTGACCACGTTTGCTTGGTTTGCAGGTTATTAAAACGTACATAAAAAAAAGGAAAACTGTCATTGTGGTTGTGACAGGCACTACAGACCTGATCCGTTCATCTGTGTGCGGTTTAACGAATCTTTCCAACTGCTTAACTCAACACTGACACATTTATTAAAGCTGCTCAATCCAGTGACAGCAGGATTTAACGGTTCAGCAGTTCGTTCTTTGTGGCTTCTACTTCACCAACTTTGTATTGCATTGAAATTATTCTGTTTCTTTAAGGCTCTAAAAAGAGAAAACTTGAGATTCATTGCATTTGCTCCACTAAATATTTTTACAAGAACTAACTTCCTTTTTTTTTGTGATAAAACTGAGATATTAATACCTAGATGAGGCCAAGGAAGCCATTTCTCCAAATAAACCGGTTGCCTGTAATAAGCGTATTAAGTGTAAAAAAGACAAGGCTTTCAAAAGAGTTAAGAAAAAGCTTAAATGTGTGTATATGCATTGTTGACGCATTCCAATCCTCCCTGTCGATGATGTTGAATTAACCGCCCCTCCTTGTGTTGCTGGGGGGAATTGCGTGGGCCGATGTTTTTCTCTCCTGACGCGCCATAACAAGTGCATAATCGGATGAAGAGGGAAATTTGTAATGGAAAGGGCAGACACACGAGCACAGACACACTTTAACACACATCCTGTGTTTCTCATTCTAACGGGCCCACCTGTCCGCCCCTTCCGCCATCCATTGATGGTGTTTACTTTACAGGAACGGTAGATAAACATTAGCTGACTCAGTCTTAATACAATAATCTTACAGGGAACTTTCAGATAGGAGCCTTATAATTAGTTGTGCACATAACTTCTTGTTTAAATAATGACTTTGCGTTCGTTAATTACTATTGAAACCCTTAAACAGCAGTTATATCCATTCAAGTGTTTGGTTTCCACTCTCTAAAGCCATGTGCCATAAAAACACCACTGTGCTGGGCTTCTGGCGAGCCTCCATGAGTGCCTGAGGGTGGAAGGGTAAGGGGGGCTTTCATTGCTGCTACCAGCACACCTTTTCTCCTCCTGCAGGTGATTAAGAAAGCTTTTTAAAAGGCCACCTGTTGAAGATTAAAGGGCACCTGGGACCAGGTTTCTCCTCTGATGTCTGAGAAGTGCACCGCGATGAATGCGCCAGCTCCAGTAATGGTGGTTTTTGATTCACCTGAGAGTTATAAAGATGTAGAGCGCCTCAGCCAGCGATATATTGTATGGCTTTGTTTAAGGTGGAAGTTTAACTGTTAAAGGAACAGCGTTTTCCTGAGGATTGTGTAATGTGGGCCTTTGACACGTTTTGCCTCGGTTTTGTTGTTGAGGGTTTACAAAGGATCTTTACTTCACAATTCACAATGCACAAAGTTTAGGCATACTTTATGCAAGTCTGTATCTGTATCTCTTGGAGGATGTAGTGATTAGTCAGTGTGTTTCTGAATGATATAAAGTACTTTTGACAACTCCGCTTTTACAAGGGTTGAGCATATTGCGTGAAGTCAACACACTGTGGCTTTCAGGTCCTTGTTTTCACAACCTGAAGCTGCACTTACAAAACAGTTGTGGTAATATGTAAATAACAATATGAAAATGATCTATTTTTAACATATATTTTGTATTTGTTTTTCAGTATGAGTTATACATAGTTCAAGAAAATCCATTAATTCAAAGACAAACTTAATAAATTCATATGGACGAAAATAATTGGTATACTACAATTGGTATACTATGCAGCCCTATTTCTGTATAATAGTGTGTGTGTGTATGTGTGTGTGTGTGTGTATATATATAAAATGTGTGTAACGATATGTCATGTCATATTGAACCATTCGGTACGAGGCTTTCGGTTCGGTACGCATACGAACCGAACGATTCAGGGAAAAAAAAAAAAAAAAAGAAAGAATAAACTGTAAAATATAATGTTTTCAGTGCTACTCTCAACAAAGCAGTATAAACGACAGGACAGGGAACCTGCGTCTGCTCCTCCCACCCCCAAACAGACAAGAACCAGAAACGCACACATTACAAACGATCCCCGCGGCATTCAGGTAAAGTTAGGAATTTCCCTTTGCCATTTCAACCCAACATCCAGCTGTTTAACAAGAGCTGCATCTTTCTGCTCTAACACACTAAAATTATGTTTGTATTGGCGTTAACGATACTTTAGCATTAAATGTAACATAAGGGTACGTTCACAAAGCGTCTAAAAATTAGTAGAAAACGCAAGGCGCTTCGCTTCCTCCACCAATGTCACAGCGCTTCGCGCTCGTGCGTCTGTTGTTACTTGGCAACCATGAAAGCGGTGTCAGTTACAAAATCATTTCTGCTTTGAATTTTAAACTGCGCGGCTCTGCTCATATA
>JAUYWG010000056.1:11197047-11212182 GCA_034779775.1 Enteromius afrohamiltoni
ATGTATATGTATTTTTAATTTATAATCGTATAGCTAAAATTTGTACATTTACGATATATTGATGTTTCATAAAGTCAAATCCAAATCTGAGTTCTGCCAAAAAAGCCGGTTCTGTGATTAGTAGTAAATTGGAGCGGCATTTACTACACAGAATCGTAGTTCATTGACGAACTACAACTCTGTGTAGAAAATGCAATTTACTACTAATCACAGAACTGGCTTTACTGACGAAATTTTAAATTATGTCGTTATTTACTTACCGTCAAGCCACCCTAGACCTGAACTTTCATCCTGGACTTTCTTGTTTTAGAGGAACACAATAAGGTCCTGGCTCTTCTAAAGCTTTCTGATGGCAGTAAATAGTGGATGATTTTTAAGATCCATCAGTGCTCCACACTGCTCCAGGGGATTAATAAAGGTCCTCTGAAGTGAAGTGATCTCTAGGCTACGGACATACGCATGTTCATGACAAAATGGTGTTGCAGCAGATGATGGAGGCGTAATGCAAGAAAATTGTGGGGTGATTTTCAGTTAACTATTTCAAGTACTGTACGTACTCTTGTATTAAGAATTTTGGCATAAACTTCCATTATTATTAATAAATGACAAGATCAGATGCAAAAGCCACATATAGTACATCTGACATTTTTCTTTAAAATTGGCATTTCTTTGAGGCTGGGTTTTTTTTTACATTTGGCGTGAAAGTACTTGATAAACATACAATGTGTGGAGAGCATTCACTCAGTATCAATATTTCATTCAAGATTGCTTTTAGAGGCTTTTGCATTTGAACTTTTTAAATGTATTAAGTCTATTAGTTAAATTTGTTAAAAGTAATATGGTGCCATAACCCATTAATAGGGCCTTTCACACCGCAGGAACAAGTTCGTAGTACCCAAACTAATTGTGGAACTACCCACTTTTTGGCGTGTTCGCACTGTAGGAACTAGGAACGATTTTAGTTCCAGGAACTCTGTTTGAAGGAACTAAGTTAGCTCCTACTTCGAAGTGCTTTATTACTGTACTTTTAGTTCTGGAACTAAAGCAGTACAAGAGGCCCTAATGCTTAATATTTATGAATTGTTTGTTACATTTAATTGCTGTTTTTCTTGAACCACATGAAACCAACACCAACACACTGAGCACTTTTCCATGAGTCTTGCACGTGTGTTTTTAAACTAAAGTTTTCCTTCTCTGTATTGTGGACACTATTATTCGTCATTGACTCACACCTTTTCCAGCGAGCCAGCATTCACCGATTCAGATACACCGATGCATTCCAGAGGTCGAGTGGGTGGAATGTGGATAGAGACACTGGCACTTGGAGCGTGAATCTACTGCATGTACTGACCTGGTGTTTGCCTGCCTGTGCCCACTCACTCAGGAAGCCTCTGCCCCAGCATAATGTCTGCCTTGTGCAAAAAGCCACTAATTCATTCAGACTAACAAGTAGCCCAAGGGAAGGCAGAATGTGCTTTAGAGATTTTCAGCCATACTTGTTTTGGCATGACACCGCTTTAGGTGCGATCTCCCCCCCCCCCGCTCGCTATTAGAAAATAGAACGGCTTTTGTCTGTTTTAACTGCTCGGGACTGACTTTGCCTTTGAGGGCTTCAGCAGTTGAAGGGGCATGTGAAAGGCATGATAATGGCAATTTTCTTTTTAACAAGCGGGTTCAAAGTGAAAGGGATCTGGGAGCATCCGAGGCATCCATCTCACCTGTAAAGAATGTTCAGCATCTTAGCTGCACAAAGACGCTTCTGTATAGTAGCTGTACGTCGAATAGAGCAACTCAGCCACATTCTTCATTCTGAAGAATATGCAGACGTTTGTCTGTCTGTTTCTCGCTAATCTTTAAATTAGTCTCAATGTTGTTTGAACGTCATGGAGGCACAAGTAAACGTGCACGTGCTCGTGCTCACTTCTGGTTCTGGCTCTTTGTCTGATTACAGTTGAGATAGTTGACACTCCATGTGGTTGTGAATAAAGAGCAGTTGAGCTTGTCTTGCTGTTGGGCAACATCTGGTGGCAGCGCGGGGGAATTACAAGTATAGTAAATGGTATGTTTATTTTAGCTTATAAATCACGTATATATTTATTTCCGTGCTTCTGTTCTGTCATTTTTGCTCTCTCACATAAAGGTATGCAGAGAGCAAAATCAGACAGCAGGATAAGTAGCTTTTTTCGCTCTTTTTTTACTCTGTGTGGTGTGTTTTTGAGACTGAGGCCTGTGCTTGTGGCTCCTGGAATTTGTGCGCGTTCCAAGGGAAGCATGCCCGCCCACGGGTATCCTGACTGGACTGAAGCCACAGGCACCAGCAGTGGTCACAGGCGGGTAGACTCTAGCATGTGCTGAAAAAGCTCTCAGATCTTCTCAGCTTCAGGCTGGCCATGAAACAACACACATACAGTGGACCAATGTCTGTTATGTGGCTTTAGGGCCTTATTTGTACAGTAAAACCTAGAAGGATTTTCTTTCTCTTTGCTGCCTGCACTTCTAGAAGACAGGCAGGAGACTGTTCGATTATTGCAGAAATAAGAGCATGCATCTAAACACATAACCTTCGTTTTATGACTTTTATTCTTCATTTTTTTGTTTTTATTATTTTAGTTTCATTTATTCATTTTAATTTTAGGTTATTGATTAATTTCTGTTTTATTTCTTAAAATACATTATTTTAGTTCTGTTTTTTTTTTTAATTTAAGATTATTTTAGCTTTTAATTATTTTAGTTTATTGGTTAATTTACATTTTTTATTCAAGATTATTTGGATTAAAGTGTTTGCTAAATGACATATATTATTATATTTTTATTTTTGTTTTATTTTAGTCTGCATCTTCATAACTTTGCATTTATATATTCATTTCATTTTATACTTATTCAATATTATTTTAGTTTATTTTTTATAAATTTATTAAGTTCAGTATTTAAGTTTAATTTATTTTAATAAATTTATGTTTGTTTATATGTGTGTGTGTATAATTTACACTTTTTTAAATTTTTTAATAGACACTGCTTCATAAGTCTAATTATTGCTGTAAAATTTCTTTTTCTTCAGTCCTCTTTTCCGTGGGAACTCTGATGTCGACCAGTTAGGCAAGATTTTTGAGTAAGTACTATAATGGGCTCCAACAATATATTATAAGAAATATTTTTATTAAGACTGTAATGTAATTAATTGCAATAACTGATTGTTGTGATTATGGGATTTCAGTGTGGTGGGGGTCCCTTCTCCAGAGGACTGGCCACAAGAGGTGGGCTTGCCACAGAGTGCCTTTTCCCCTCGCCCTCCCCAGCCCATAGAGGACCTGGTGCCTGACATGGATGAGCTGGGCAAATCACTTTTACTTGTAAGTAGCAGACATCAGTTTTGAGGATATATGAAAGGATTTGACACTATCTATAGAATGTCATTATATGAAACAATACCTTACGTTTAATCACACAGATAACATTTTAAGGGAAACATATTGCATACACTGTGTTTACTTACTGTTTTCTCTTCTCGTTTCCTCCCTGCACAGCGTTTCCTGTCATTTAACCCCTCCAGAAGGATATCAGCTTACGATGCACTGTCTCACCCATACTTCCAGAGTCTCGACAGCACCAGCAAGAGTCTGTACGCCCAACCCTTCCCCAGCAAAAAGCCCTCCCTGGAGGAGAGAGCTGCTTGAAAAGACATGGTTTTTCCACTGTAGATGAAGCCCTCCCCCCCCCCACGAACTAGTCTTCCATAGCATAACATTACATGCTGCTTTTAAAAATATCACCCAAACTATTGGTCGATTGTGTTTTGTCTTTGCCCTCACTACTGCCAGCTAATATGGATCACAACATGCTGCCTGGAATTATATGTTCAACAATATCAAAAGCTGCTCTCAAAGGAAGTTTGTCTGCTCAGAGGAAAATGTGCTTCTCGAACCCGAAGCCGCATCATGACACTGCCAGGGATCGTTCGCCTGTTTGCTTAAATGCAACATATAAGTCTAAACTGAGTCTTAGCTGCACATCACTGCCATAAAACAGCAAGGTCTTACGTGGGACTGTGCCCGTCTCACATGGATTACGCAAATGTAGAACCACAACTACTGCAAATTCAGGCCCGTTGAACGGAACCTCTTATTTTACACTTTAAGATATAATCGCTAATTAATTTTTAGCATTTTTTTTTTTGAGTTCACACTTCCACATCCTCTTTGGCCAGAAGGATGTTTGTATTGTTTTCCATCACATTGTTCCTTCACGGCTCAAGCTGGAGAGCGTGGACACGTCTTTTTGTGTGACTGCATAATCACAGACACTCTAGTGCTTTATTTAATGCGGCATTTCTTCACAAGCATCCCGGTGTCATTTGAGTCATCCAGGACAGAGCTGCCAAATGCTCTGAAGCACTATTTAACACCATATGTCATTACAATGTACTTGTAGTCTTTTTTTTCTTTTCAATATCAGTTTCACATCCTGTTCACTTATTTTATTGTGTCAGTGTTGATTGTTGACTTTTTTTTTGTTTGTTTTTGGGGCATGTTATGTCTTAATTTTAGTGAACTTGAAGGTGTAGATTGTAGAAAACTCTTTGATACGTATACCAAACAGTCTGCACCCTGTCGTCAGGGATTTAGTGCCGAGACGTAGTTGAAGGATGACCCGCGCCGGGTTGCATGTTGAATTTAGGGTTGTTTTAGAGCAGAAACAAGCTGAGATGGGTACCCGAACTACATGTATGAAAGCGTTAGTGCGTAGTTATGAAAGTCTAGTAAAAGTAGCTATAGAGTTGGCGAGTGTTAGGTTCAAAGTCAGGTTGCGAGATTCGTTCAAGGCTCGGAGAGTAATGTATTAGTATCCCATTGATTAAGTCCAGGTTCTTTATACTACATCCTTCCATTTCCAGTTTCACTTAATTGTCTGGATAGTTCACAAAACGTTCACAAATCGAGCCCGCTAGATGCGTTGCCTTCAGTGCCTCAGTGCCTGACGAACAAGTGGAGGAAAGGAAGGATGCTGCTTCACAATTTAGCCTGGTGATTCCAGGTGAAGCTGTTTGATGAGGGATGAGGAGCTATAGGTAGGCACTGTACAGTAGTACTGCAAAACATTCATACAGTTAAAGGGATAGTTCACACAGAAAATATAATATACTCACCCTCATATCGCTCATGATATTTTGGGGAATGCTGGCAACCAACCAGGTCTGGGTACAATTGACTTGCATCGTATCTACAAAAAACAAATGTATTTTGTGTGCTCATGCAGGTTTGGAACGACACGATGGTGAGGATCCAGATAGTATGTTTTGGGTGAACTAGCCCTTTAAGCACTGATGCTTGATTCATTGTCTCAGGATCAGCAAGTCATTCTGTCACATTCCATGCTCAGGTCTATTTATAAATAGTTTTAGATTCAACAAGGGTTCAGGTTTTAGCTTAACTGTTAATCTCAAAGAAATCCTTATCGATTATGGTCTCGAAGCTATCCGGATGCTAAAGTATTGGGTTATTTATATCATTCGCTTGCATTTCTATAAATTCAAATGGATAAGGAAACGTACAGTTGGTCCTTTCAGCATTTACTATTATTTTTATTTATATAATATTATTATTAATAATAATATTAATATTATATTTGATGTATTAGTTCACTGTCGTGCTGCAACTTTTGTACTGTTAACATGTTTAATTTCACAAATATTCTGTGATCAGCTATTCGTTGCCTCAATGCATCAATCTAACAAATGATTGGTGTATTAACTCCACCGTTTTTGAAATCTCCACTGAACTGACGTGACGCTGGCACAGCTTTACCCTCCACGAGATAAGCCTGTGATTGGATTTGGTGATTTCAGAGGGCATTAGATATCAAATAATGTAAACCAATGTACAAACAACTGTATTCCTTTATGTTTGTGGGTCTTGTTTAGAACTAATCCGTTTTTGAGCTTGGCTAGTCTGGTGAATAATTCATAGTGTTTAAACATTACAGATGTATTAAATGTTAGGCTTTCGAATGTACGACCCATTCTTGTTAGTGATGAAATTAGAATTTTGGCATGACGTCATGCTGAAAAAAATAGCACCTTTCAAATTTGTCCATCTCAGTGCTTTTCCCCATGATTTTTAATTATTGTTGTTGTTTTTTTTTAATAGTGAATCTGTTGATTTTCTGTTGATAGTGAATCTGTTGATTTTTTTAAACTTTTTTTTTTTGTTGTTTGAAATGATTTGCTTTAGTTAGTCATTTTCAAAATGAATTTGATTTGTGTAATAATCGGAAATCATTTTAAGCAAATAACATTTGAGAGCTTGAAATCGCTGGACATTGGTACATGTTTTTTCTCCCTACATTTTGTTCTTATTTATTGACTTTTCGTCTTTTTTTTTTTTTTAGTTGGCTGTAATGCTTCAGAAGGCATTCTGTCAATGTAATACTCAAATTTGTGATTGGACAGTGATGAACTAATGGTGCTACACCTCATGTCACTGAAGACTTGAACAACTGTAATCAATTTGGCAAATTTGTTCCCAAGAAGACCGTAAAAATAAAAGTGTCTTTTTGAATAATCTATTATTATATTTTGGTTTCTTTTTGTTGTATTTTTTTGTATTATATTTTACCATTTTTGTTTTTTCATTATGACTTAAATAATTTATAATGTACTCCAGACAGAGGATACTTTAAATGTAAAAATCATAGAGCTGGAAATATCAATCCACAATTAATATGCTAAATCATCCACCATAAATACATATTCTAATCAATGTGCACAATGTTTTTATTCTGTTTAGCTGCTGCACAGACACTGTGTAATGAAAATCAATTACTACCATTATAATACGCCTCTTTAATGTTATTTTACCAGCAGCTTAATTATTATGTTTTATTCATTGATAATCAAGTGTCGTTATCACTTTAGACTGCTTCAAATGTATTTGGTTCATTGTACTTTTATTTTGAGGATGTATCTCTATTTTATATTCATAATATGTATATCTTTTAATTTTTTGTTGCTCTTTGTTTTAAGAATTTATGTAATCATTTTTTAAGTCATTATTTTAGCCATCTTTTAACTGTGCACATTGATTAGAAGTCGGAAGTGTTGGTCAGGGTTTTCTTTTTTCCCACATTGGCTGGAGAGTTGTTGTTTTTTTTTTTTTGGTTGTTTTCTTTTTTTGTAAGCACCCGATCTGTGGTGTACATTTTGAAATGTTGTTATTTGGAATGTTATGTTGTTGTAAGATGTGGGGATGGAAGAATGGAAAAATATTTTGTTCTTTTTTTCTTTTTTCTTTTAATCAGTGCTTTGATTGAAAGTCTTGTTCAACTGTATTTAATTGTACTGCTAAATCATTTCGCGTTCTTCTGCTTTAGCATCTATATTTTTTAAGCAATGAAACCGCATGTGGAAGTACTGTAGATCACATGACATTTAATTTTGTCAATTTAAAAAAAATGATTAATTAAATAATGTAATTAATTAATTACATTAATTACATTAATTTAAAAAAAATCTTGTTTGGTTCATCTAGTCATGATTAGTCCGGTAAAGATGATTAATCATACAGTAAGTAGAATGTATCTTCTTTTATGATGAAATACTGAAATTCAGTTTAAAATGAATCTCTTTTAAGCTATGTTTTTCCTGTTAAAACAGCACATTTTACATTTTGAAGCAGATGCTTTGTTGTTAAATTCATTTCATTGAACTACTATTGTCATTAAAGTGCAAAGAATTGTATTATTTTTGCAAGAACCAAATTGAAATGAGAGTGTTGGTCATTGTGCCCTTATAGGACCATATTAGTTTAGTTTTTTTCTTGGTGAATGAGGTATGGTAGTATTTTGTATCTTTTTTTTTTTTTTGGACTGGTTTTGCTGCTAATGTTTGTCTTAGGCTCTGGCTCGTGAATGAGTTTATTAAACTGGCCCACCTAAAGATTCTAATTTGCTGCCATTAAGAAAAAAAGCTGCTTTTGCATTTGTTTTATATCTGTATCTGCCTGACGTTTTCGTATTTTTTTAAAATAAATATTCCAGTGTGTAAAATCGGGTTGTGAAATTGACTTTCTTTGATGTGAGAGAACAAAACGCTTCCCTAAGTCTAAATTGGTTTATCGTTTTACTTTAACATAAGGGGTAATTTGATAAAACCCGGGCCACAGCGAGTGTTAAAGAGGAAGTATAGTCTATTATAAACCTTAAATGATGATGTTCCAGTGAACCGAACAACTGGTGCGTGCGAATGATGATGCACAAAGTAAGTTACTAACATTAACTGAAAATTATATTTAGGTAAAAGTTGCCAGTTTGTTACACAGCAGTAAAGGGTGATCTAGTCCACTGAAATGAATGCAGACGCATCAACATCAGTGTCTCTAAGTACAAAAATTACCTGCTGCTGTAATTTTAGCAGTTTTATTAAAATGCTAGGCATTTAGCTCCTTGTGTGTGTTTATATTTTTTATCAGCGTTATACATTTTTTATATTGTTTGGATCAACTATCCGAGTAGACAGATATGAATGTTTATTCATTATTACAGGAGTGTTTACAACAGAGACAAGGTTTGAGAAAGAATATATCATATATAATATTTTCCTTCAAATGTTTATCCTAACTTATTCTCATGTCATATATAACGTTCTGCAAACCAATAGCCAATGCTTCAAAACACCTTTTTCTTACAGGTGAAGATTAGACACTCAGAACTGTTTTCTCTCGGGTACATTGCAGTGTAAGCTTCACATTAAACATTACTGCATCATGCTCGTCAGAAATCCCTGGTATTTTGAGCAGTAAGATTATGTTAAGTAGACCGTAAAAAATGGCAGTACCTTTTTACTTAAGTACATAAAAAATCAAGTACTTTTGTACTTTCACTCAAGTAAAATTGAAAAAGGAGTACTTTTACTGGAGTAATATTTTATAGTATGGATCTGTACTTTTACTCAAGCACTTGATTGGTGTACTTTGACCTCCTCTGTTTAAAAGAAAAGTTAAATCTTCTAAAAGTCCCAAATAAAGATGGAATCGCCCTCTAGTACTCATGTTGAGCAGGGCATGCTGCTGATCAAACGCTAGGTGGCAATTATTCCGAAATCCTCGCAGTACGCTGGGAGTCACTGCAAGCACCAGAGCCATGTAAACAAAAGGCTGATTTAATAGATTTTGGCCTGTAGGTTTTAGGCAAAATCTGCAGAAATGGGCAAGCGAGATAATAGAGTGGTAAGTAGAGATAGTTTACAAACTTGCGTCTTTCTAACACTCCAAGGTAAAATAATGAAGAGGCCTTTAAGCCGCAGTGCTAACGCGTCAACACACTTACGTTAGCTAACATTTTAGCTACGTCTGCACACAGAATGAATGAACAAGGTTATTAGACATTTGTTGTGAAGTGTGTTACACGTTTGCTGTCTGGCACAAGAAGTGAAATGTGAATATTGCCAAGATAGCACGGCTAATGTTTGTGACTCGGGGATGCTAACTCGGCTAGCACACTTTTTTAATTAACTGTCCTTTTGTATTGAATGTGTGCTGCTGTATTTATGGCGTGCTTATGAAAAGTAATGCCTTGGGCATTTCTGTCAAAGCGAAATAATAATAATAACATGTTGTATGCGTTTATTAGAGTAGCCTGTGAGTGAAACGTGGATGCTGAATGGTGTGCTTATTAAGCATACCTTGTGATTGTTTACGAAGTGGATTATGAATTTTAATATTTGATTGTGTTTCAGCCGTACTTGAACCCAATAGCTGCTGCCAGAGCCAGAGGACCTGTTCCCAACTCTGGCCCCACCATTCAGGATTATCTAAGCAGACCACGGCCATCATGGTATGAAGACACGATTATGATGGAAATCGAAGCATTGATTGTGGATGTATGTGATTTTTAAGATTATGTGTATGTCTATGTTTGTTCTGTATATTAGGGAAGAGGTAAAAGAACAGTTGGAAAAGAAAAAGAAAGGTTCCAGAGCTCTGGCTGATTTTGAAGACAGAATGAATGAGGTAGAGTTTGTTTTGTGTTTACTAGAGTCAGTGGATTTTCAATAGACTCGGCGCTGCTTTCTGGATCTTATGTGCTTTAACGTATTTTTCTCAGCGATGGAAGAAAGTACTGGAGAAAAACAGGGAGAAGGTACTTGGTGGAGCTGAGAAGAAAGACAGGGAGAAGGAAAAGAAAGAGGTAATGGTTAATATAGAAATCTGGGCCTGTATTCACAAAACATCTTAAGGCTCTTTTTAAGTTTTAAGGATTTCATTCTAAGTGCTATGCCAAAAGTAGGGAGAAGATGGCTTGGTAATATTACAGTATGTTACAACTTTGCATTCAAATATCAGTAATCCAACATCAGTTATAAATTGGCAGTCATGATATGTAATTACTAATATTATGGTTTGTTGTTCTGTTTAAGAAGTATCTTTAATTTCCCAAATTATCTTTGTGTTTTCCAGAAAAAGAAGGAGAAGAAAAAGTCCAGTAGGGTGAGGAGACCTCTCCGTTTTTATATCTAAAGCAACTGTAAACCAAAAATGCACTGATAATGGAAAAGTGAGATATAGGTTTCAAATAGTCTTCCGTACTAGGAGGATTTGAACTTGTAGAGTGTTTCGTATCCATCTGGACTGTTATCCATGGGTAGATCCAGAGCAGTGTTATGTGACTTAAAATCTAACAAGTTCTGCTTTTGTTGTGTTTGGTCAAGCATTCCTCATCTTCCTCCTCCTCCTCATCAAGTTCTGATTCCTCCTCCAGTTTCTCCTCAGACTCTGAAGATGATGTAAGTCTTGCTTGTAGTTATATTTACAGTATTTGGAAATGACCGTACCACTGAATATTGTCTGTTCTTCTGCCTTTGCAGGATAAGAAAACTGTGAAAAAGAAGAAAAAGAGGAAAAGATCCTCTGCCCGGCGAGCATCCGATGACTCTGACACTGAGTCAGAGACGGATAGCAGGGTACTGTTGGTTAATATCTGCCGTTGGAAAATGATATTGTTTAAATACATTGTTAAAGTAGTATTTGGCTTAATTGAAAAAAATATTGATTTGCCTTTATTAATATTCATTTCCAGTGCCGAAAAATAAATTAACATAAAAGCTGAATTGATGGTGGTAATGAAGAGATTTGTTGAGACTTGTGAGTCCTGATGTCCTTTGTCTCTAGGAGTCATCCAAGAAAAAGAAGAAACTGGATGGAGAGAAAGACAAGGTACTCAAGACTTATTTCAAGGCATTAAGGAATTAAATCACACCATAAAATAAAACGTACCTTGACATTTGATGTAATGTGAGGGGTTTTTTTTTTCTTCTGTACAACTACAGTTCGTAGTATCATATAATACACCATCTGTCAAGCTCTAAAAATGATATGGTACTGACCTTTTTTTTAAACTTATATGTCTGAATATACACTACCATTCTAAATTTTGGGATCAGTAAAATTATATTATTAGAATTATTAATATTATATAATATTATTATTTATAAAATTATATTTAAAAAATAGTAATAATAACATTAAGGGAATGAAGTGACATTTAAATACATTTATAAATTTACCAAATATTTCTATTACTAATAAATTCTATTTTTTTGAGCTTTTTATTCATCACAAATAATTTCAAAATAAAAAATGATTTAAAAAAATTATTCTTATTCTTGTTTTCTAAACATCAAATCAGCATATTAAAATGATTTATGAAGGGTCTTGTGACTCTGAGATTAGAGCATTGGCTGCTGAATATGTATAATAAAATATTAAAATAAAAACAGTAATTTAAAGTTTGTAATGATGTTTTAATAATTACTTTTTTATTGTATTTCTGATCAAATAAATGTAGCTTTTGTGTGTGTTTAAGATACCTTTTTTAAGAACATAAAAAACAAACAAAACATCAGTGTACTGCATTACATGTTGTTTGAAAGGATGAAAAGGACGGCCGAATGAAGAGGAAAGCTGAAAGAAGTCCCTCAGAATCCTCAGATGAGTCTGATGTAGGCAGAGATGTAAGAATGTTTAAACCTCAGACCTTAACATGCATCTGAAAAGCACAGGAAAAACCATGTAACATGCTAAACTCAATGTGTTCATTTTTTTTTTTTTTTTGAGGCTGAGTCCAGAAAGAGAAAACGCAGTAGTGAAGAGAAGGAGAAAATTACAGTAAGTCTTCCAGTGTCATAGTGGATTGTTGTTGTTTTTTTGTCCACACGAGGGCAGAAATGTACCTGCATCACTTACAGAAATGCAATTCGGAGTGGATTTGCTAAACGGAACTTCCTAATGACAATGTTTTTATCTATTTACAGGACAAGTCTAAGAAAAAAAAGAAAAAGAAGAAGCATAAGAAACACAGCAAAAAGAAAAAGAGGAAGACTTCCAGCTCCGAGTTGGACTAAAGGACTAGTGAGTGTGGCGTCCTGCACAACAGGCAGGTGGAATTTGGAATGGAGACTTGAATTCTTTCTGGACTGTGGGGGAATAAAACCCTTTAGATGTTTGTCTAAGTGACTCTTAAAAGTGAGTGCTGTTAAGCACCGTGCGGCTTTGTGGCAGACTTGGATGAGAGGATCATATGGTTGGGGATCTGAAAGGGGTGCGGGGTTCATCATGCCAGGTTTGTGTTTGTTTTTTAAGCAGATGATTCTCAGTCCAAATAAAGGTCATTTACACCATTAACGGCCCTGTGTGCAGTATCTGTTTGCTGATGTGTTTCTGCATGAGAAATGCTGCTTTTGGGATTGTAAAGGCATTTTGCATTAAATATTTATAAAAAATACATGCTTCCTTGTTTCCCTAAGCTGACAATGGTTTTCTTTTTGTGATATTTAAACTGTGTTTCCTGCACTGATCTTCCGCAGCATGTTATAACAACTATATTTGTTATACTGACGTTTCAAATGCGAGTTTACAATTTGTAAATTGTAATAGAATAAAAGACCACATAAAGAAGGAAAAACTGCATAAAATTGTAATATACATATCTGTACAGGTTTTTGGTTGGTAAGATGTTTGCGTTTCGAAGAAATCTGTAATGCTCTCTGAGCTTGCATTTATTTGATCAAAAAAACGGTATTAATATTAATTATTGTGACCATTTAAACGATGTTCAGATATAAACAAATTTCGGAAAGCAAGAACGACTGATTAACCACAGCTAACGCCTCCTTTCCTAATTAGCCTATTATCCGATTTTCTTATCAGATTTAAGAGATTCTAACTTCCCTTCTCCAGCATCTTGTTCTTTGCATGCCTCCATCGCCCCTTTAGTCCTAGATTACCTATGCTAACATCCACGGATAGATCACTGAAACCTAATACACTCACATTCATTATAAATCCCTTACTCTATCTAACATGAGATTTAATCAAACTTGAAATTAAGTGCTGGGGGTCCGGCCAGAGGAGAACTGTCCCCAACTGAGCCTGGGTTCTCCCAAGGTTTTTTTCTCCATTCCTCAAGGTTGGAGTTTTGGTTCCTTGCCGCCGTTGCCTCTGGCTTGCTTAGTTGGGGACACCTGCTTTCTAGTGATTTCACCGTCACTTACAGAAACCGTCTCTACATTTAAAGCATAACTTTGACAATTTGAGCTCCCGGCCCTCTCCCCGGACAACAAGCTATTGGAATATTACTGAGTTGAATATTAATGATTTAAAACCATTTCCATTTCCTATTATTATTATTATCATTATTACTCATGTAAAAAAGCATTTCTTATTAATGCTGACAGGAATTTGTGCTTCTTAATAGATATGTTGTAAATTGTAATTTTTGAAAAGAACAAAATTATCTTTAATCCTGAATAAACCTATTAACATCTCCAAACGTTTGTATATGTTAATCCTATGAAAGCCATTTATTGACCTTTTGGTTGGGTAGTATTTTTGCAAGTGAGTTTTTGAAGTGCTATTTTAACACCAGCTGTGGACTTTAATGACACACTTAAGGTCAGTTCTGACTATTTGGCTGTACTCGGACTGATTCTTGAAAACGTTGTGTGTCTTAAGTCATGCATAGGTCCAGGTGAAACTTTGCATGTCCTGTGTCTGTCTGGAACTTGAATGTCAGTCTGTGCTGGTTTCACACCTGTAGCAGAACTGTAGCAGTACTGGAACTGTTCAAGTGACTTTCCTCGTGTGATTTGACATTGTGTGCTAAAGCAGTGTGTATCTGCAGTGAATGTGTATCGGTGAGACTGTCTCTGGCCCTCAGGCTGACAGCAGTGTTTTGGAAGCTCGACCAGGTGTGTGTCCAAATGGAGCGTGGGAGGGGCCTGAACTAGCTTCTCTCATTTCCCTGGCAAATACTGTCACCAGTTCTCCTTTCTTGTCACACAGCTTCTAGAGATTATATAGCAGAAATGGAATGTGTTGGAGTCACTATGTTTCTGCTCATGTTCACCATATTTCTAATCATTCCTGGTAAGATGCTTTTTATTTATTTTTGAATGATTTGCAGCAGTAATGGCACACACTAAAACTTTAAATATATTTTTGGCCAAAAATGTGAGGTTAAGCCAAAGGCAGTCATCTAACTAAGGCAGGACATCTTCTAATTAAATACATTTCTAGAGTTTAAAAGTTGCTGTAAATTAAATATTTATTATTTAACCTAAAAGTCTCATTCAAAGTTAAGTACATATCTAAGAAATATGACGGAGGGATACTCTGGAAAACATGTCATTTAAATGTTTGTTTGTAAATATTATTTCCTATTGAGGACTGTTGACTTGAAGCAAAAAGCAACCTTCTCTTCACAGTAAGATTGCTTGAAGTAGCAAGGTGGAATAGAATAGGGGTTTGGTTTTAATTCCGTAATTTTAAAACAGTGTGCCGGAGTAGTTTCTGCATTTGGATATTTTCACTTCCATTTTGAAATCTTCAGTGGAATATATTCTCACTGTAATTTCAGTTAGCAAACAAAGGTATATACAGTGTGTGTGTATATTTATATATATATGAAAAATGTATTTGAAAAAACATAACTTTAATAAAAAAAAAATATAAAATGTTATGCACAAGGAAAAAACATGATTTTTAAAAATTGTTGCACAGACACACACACACACACACACATATACACACAACTTTAAATCTATAAAATCATAAATTATTTTTATTTAAAACAATTTTATTATATATA
>JAUYWG010000056.1:11220097-11236443 GCA_034779775.1 Enteromius afrohamiltoni
ATATATCAATAATCATCAGCTCATTTCTGACTCCATAATCTTTTGTTATAATTTGGATATTTGATCTCACAATTTAGATTTGTTTTAATTACGTTTATAATGTCTGCCTTTCATGTTTATTGGCCATAATTATTATTTACCAAGGCATGGCTTTTCTTATGTTGCGGAAATAGGCATCCATATTAACAGTTTTTGTTTCCTGCTGTTTTCTGGCATTAAACCAAAAGCAGTCTGCTATAGAACTACATATCCCGTGCTGCACTAGCCGCCTGTCACGTGAGTCCAACAGTGAAACATGGCACCTGTCTAGCACAGCCAGAACTGAATCGCTGTTTGACAGAAGAAAAAAAACCATAGGATACACTGCGAATACTGCTTAGTGTTTTCGACTCTACCATGCAGAAAATCAAGTCTTTGATGGCCCGTCAGGTGGGTTATTTCTCATCTTATATCAGTCTGCTTCTAGATTTCATTGACGGATCCGGAAGCTTTTTAAATAAGCTAGCCCTGCTAGCTAAACACAAATAAACTGAAGAAAACAGCTTATATTTTCTTGAGATCTGCATATTTACTTATGTTATCATAACGATTTTAGTCATTGCGTATGGAATAATTAACGAAAACATCTGAATGATAAATAAAAAGATAGAAACGTTAAAAAGGTGATGGAGTGCTCTTCATCATAATTCATAGTTCATAATGCTCATATGTACACAATCAATAAACAAACCCAATAAAGAAGCTCCTTTTTAAGCCTGTTATAAATAGACGTTAAGACTATAAGCATAGGCTGGGTGTTGTTAACATTATTTTGTCGTGTCTCCTGCACTGTTAGGTGGATTATTGCTCTTGTTTATGGTTATTTCTGTATATTTTTTTCATAGATGTTTAAGTCTTGTGATCATATTAGGCCGGTTTCACAGATAGGAATTAGATTAAGCCAGGACTAGACCTTTGTTAATTTAGGACATTTAAGAGTTTTTACAAAAATGCATTATCTGTGAGCGTTTTAAGACCAAACAATGGCAATAATGTATTTTAAGATATCTCAGTGCAAGCTTTTTCCAGTTTAGACAGCTCTTTACATTTATTTGAATCTAGGACTAGTCTTAAACCCTGTTTGGGAAACTGCCCCACTAAATTCAACTTAAGCAACATTAATGGCACGCCAGCCAAATTTGCTACACTTAACTCGTTACATTATCGTAAATCTATAGTGAAGTGTCGAATAATGGCTGTATTCATGTTTTCAATATTTTTCATTTACCCCAAATCTGCCTTAGCATACACAATTGTTTTATGCTTTTATTTAGCTTGCAAGAGTCTGGGGAAGAATATGAATATGCCCCTCTGACTTCCTTGTAGTGTATTTTTTGTTTTTGCTAAAACCCCTAATTGTAAAATAATCTGCTCGTATGTAAAAAGAATATATAAATCATGGTTATGGGTTTCAGCCAGGTGTCTGGGGACCGTGACCCCTAGGGTGCAAGGAAATGCTAGGGCAAAACTTGTATGCTTAAATAATGCTATGAGATTAATCTGAATTGTATAATTAGCAGTTATTTAAAAAAAAAAAATTTAAACGGAAAAATAAAAAATTAATTAAACTGAATTGTGAAAATGTTTTATAGCCACATAGCATTAAATCAAATATAAATAAATCAATCAATCCAACAATACAGTACTATATTAAAAAATACAATCTAATTTAGTAATATACTACTCTAAATATACTTTTTTTGGGGGGGACCATTGTATTTGGAATATTGAAAACTCTTGCTTTAGTGATCTCAACACCACCATCTTCATAAAAGGCTGTCTAATATTTATATTTATATTAATATTTATATTATTTATATTGTTTCTTTTCTCTGCAAGGGTCTTAAGAGTCCCCAGGAGAGTGTGGTTGACATGAGCCCTGTGGAGAGCTTCAGGACCCCCAGCAAGGTGACTAAAAACATAACCTGTACTCTTTCTGCGTTAAGCTTTCACGCTTGTGAACAAATTTTGTTTTTGCTGCTGTGTAGATGTTCTGAATGCTTACGAATGCCTGCTGAAAATGTCTTTACTGAATGGATGAATCGGTACTTTTCATACATATGACAGTCTAGGTCTGGATTACATGATAAATACAGTGAATGTTTTCATTTTTCTGTGAAATGTAGAAAACATGCGGAAAATAGCATCAGTTTAATCCTCCTGGGAATTGATCATATTTTGAATTTTTGAATAATTGCGTCTTATGTTGAGCTTCCGTTTCAGCTATGTTCACATGAAAAACTGTTTCTGAAATATTTGAAAAACATAAGAGAGAGTATAAAAAAGTTCATCACACTTTGGCTGAGCCTGAGTTGTATTATGACCTTCATTCAGTGAGGTAGATGTACTTTGGTCATGGTCCAGTGCATTGGTTCTAGCGCCGCTGCCTCGCAGGTCCATTAAATCAGCAATCCGTGATTAGGCCCTTTTAGATCTTCTGGCTGTAGTTTTAGTGCTCGATGTACACTCTCAACTGCAGCTCTGATGTTTTCTGCTGATGCTTTTTACTTTTAATCTCTGGTTATTGCAGACATAAATAACCCAAATCAATGGACTCTTTTCCAGCGGCAGAGAGTGTTTGTTGTTACTCTGTATTTTTTTTTTATGTTACACGTACTACAGAAAATGATTTTCAGAACCATCTGGCTCAGATCCTGGTGGGAATTGTTTCAACACTTTTGAGGCAGTGAGAAAGCGTTTGATCATTGAAACGATCGCTGTGTCTACAGCGTGTACAGGAAAACCATGGGTAGGCCCTCAAAATAGCTGCCAAGTGCTCCTGTGTCATTAATGAGGATTGTGTGGAGAAAAAAAGATTTGTTGTCAAGTCTGTGTCTGCAAATGATTAGGTTTTAGGGTAGCATCCTGTTTATTTAAGAGTTTTGTTTAACAAACAAACATGATATTGTTCAGTTCATTCCATCACATCTTTATTTGCTAACATTTGACTGTAATTTATATCAGTCTGAAGCTTTTTGACGGGCACTGAGTTTTATTTAATGGACCATATATGCGTTTTTATTTTTGTTCATGTCTGATAAAACAAACGAGGTTCCCATATTGCTTTTATATTATGTTTTAAACCATGTGGTGTATCGCAGTGACTAATTAGCCAGTTTTATTTTTTAAGGCCAGCTTAAAAATTTAGCATTTGGCTAGTGTTCATTTTGCAACTTGTGTGCTTGACAAATGTCCTGTCATTTCTGCTGTATGGCTTTTCCCTGGAGAGGTTTTGCAATTTTAACTTGTCAAATGTCGATTAAAAAATATATATTTTGGAATGTTCGAGTGACCAGATATTTGTGCACTGTTTCCTGTGTCCTCTAGGTGGCACCATAATCACATAATTAAGGTGTTATCAAGCAGTCTTGAATGCTTCTTGAAGAGTTGCTGTAAAAATTAATGAACATTATACTGTTTATTTGCGTCATTAGAGTAATGTCGTCATGGCCTCATCACATTATGCAGAGCATATTGTAATCTTTCGAATATTATTCATAAGACGACTCATTCTTATGCTTGGGTGTGCTTCTGGAGGTTACAACTACATATAAATTCATCGCCACTTTTCTCTCCTTCCCATTTCAAACATATTGCAGTCTGAAAGATAATTTTTAATGGAGTCTATTATTTCTAAAGATATAATAAAAGCTGGAGAATGTACAGAGTATTATTATAAAGTAGTGTGAGTCGGGTTCACTCACGACTTGCAGCAGATGTGACATCTGCAACAGCTGTCCGTCTCTTCTCTCTCATCTCAGTCCATGTGAACGAACGCTCATTGTTATTTTTAATATGATTCTAAATCAGCCTCTCCATCGTTTGATCAGCATCATTCAGTAACCCTTCAGTTCACTCATCCTAAGCTTTGATTGATGTATAGCACGTCGAGTCACACTTTTATGTGCAAATAGACTCGCGTTCGTCTCCGTCTGCACGCAGGGAATAAAAGGACGAGAGGTGTTAATTTTGGTAAACATTGGCAGTCTACATGGGATGGAAAGATAATTGAACAAAGGCTTGGCAATCATTTTAATTAGTGTGTTAGATTTTTGTTTTATTTTCCAAGTGATCGTTTGGGTGGGAAATGATTGATGTTTTCGATCCCGTCCGATCAAGTCGTGGACTTCACTCACATCTAATTTGTTACAATACTTTCTCACTTTTGTTGCTGTGTAAGAAAGCTGATTAAAAGGGCCGTCACGTATATTTTTCGTTCCATCGAATTGCGAAGGCTAGACCAGAATCGCTCATTTGAAAAAGTTTTGCATTTTGCTGTATTTCATAATTCATATCACGCATTTATATTACTTGAAGACTTGTGGGGGAAGAAATGAAAAAAACACACAAGCTCCAGGATTGCTGGACTGCAGGAAAGTGTGTCCAGTAGGCAGAGGCGTAGCAATAGGGCAGGCAAGCCAGGCAATTGCCTGGGGCCCCGACAGCTGACCGTTTGAGCAATCAGAAATCTCATTATTAATAATATACATGTAACGTGCAATATTCCTGCATCCTCCCTAGGGGGCTCCCTCTCGCGTTACGCTTTATGTGCTTGCTTTTCCCTCGTGATACGTCGGCCGCCGTTTTTAGCACTTACTCCTGCATTTATTAGACTATTTTTAAGACAGAAGTAAGTGTTCGCGCGAGCAGGTGAGAGAGGATCGCGCGCAGGAATGATCGCACGCGAGTGCTTGAATTGCACGCAGATGACATATCAAGCGCGCGCAAGTGTTTAAAATGACCTCGCAGGCCACGTGTCTTCGAATGTACATCTGTTTTCCTCTCGCGGAAATGATTTGCCGCGCTCGCCAGCATCAGTGGTGCGCTCGCTTATTAATGGCATAGATTTGCCGCCATAGATTAAAGTGTGTTTTTTACGAGCTGGTTGCTGCTGCGGCGGCGGGGCGGAGGATCGCGATGCCGGCTCAGCATCGTGATGTCTATCGGCCATGTGTCCAGTGTGGAAAGTGTGATATGTAGCCTATCCTTTTTATTTTGGTACAAATGTTATATCTCAAATAACTACAAAACTATGCAACCTAACTAATGTTAACATTTAGGTGAGAAATATAGTATATCTGTGGTAAAATCAATCAATCTGCGATGTTTTTGAGTATTTCTTGCTAGTATCCGACAGACAGTCACTCACGCACATCCCTAGGTTTCAGTAAAGAAAATGTTATAAAAATGACATAGTTTCAAGTTTTTGCATAAACTTTTTGTTTTACAAAAAAACATATTTTTAGAACCAATTATGGTCTTTCCCTTTTGGCCTTTCAGAATGTTATGCAGCTTTTAGTGAATGAATAAATCAGATTTGACCCAGAAATATATGACACTTTCTAAGATTAAGCCCCTCACATGTACTGTTCTGTAACCCCCTGAGAGCTGTCTCTCCCACAGAGTGAATATTTTCCTGTAAAGCAGGGTGCGCACACACATTCACATGCCCACGCATTCAAGAGTATACAAATATATATGTAATCTCCAAAGGGGGAAAAAAGCTGTTATGCCACTGCTTGCTATAATGAGGGTGGAAAAATTATTCCATACCATGCTGTAGTTATAAATTACTATAAAATAGTTATAAAATTAGCAAGTTATTTGAAAGTGCAAAAATGATTTCCAATTTTTTTGGAAATTGGCTAATTCTCCAACTCTCAGCACTTTTAGCATAGCTTGGCATAGATCAAATCGATTAAAAATGGTCAATATTTTTAAAACTGCTTAAATCTTGACTCTTCTGTAGTTACATCGTGTTCTAAGACCAACAGAAAATGAGAAGTTTGAATTTTCTATGCCGATATGGCAAGGAACTATACTCCTGGCGTAATAATCAAGGAGTTTTGCTGCTGTAACATGGGTGCAATGATATTTCACAGCACCTAAAAATGCTGGGGACTAATTTCAGGCGTTAAGTGATATTATTGCGTTCGGCAGCAAAATTCCTTGATTATTACGCCGGAATGAGAGTACAGTTCCAAAAAAAGTAAAAACTATAAAAGGGACCTAGTTTGGTTTAGTTATGTCCCAAAGTAGTTTTTTACTTCCTTTTACTCACTGTGTTACTCACAAAAATATGGTAATAATAATTTACATTTTATTTTAATAAGTTTATAAATAAGATTACTAGCAATTTGAATTCCAACTCAACATTGAAAATAATAATGAAATTAATATTTTAAATAGTAGGATGAAATTTTACCCCTTGGTTAAAATGAGGGTGGGAGGTTGTTAAAATTTACTATTGAATGCAATTTGGGTAGTGGAAAGGCCCAAAATAAATGAAAATATTAATTAATTAATTAACATTTCAGCATATAGTTATCTTAAAATATTATGAAAAAAAGATAAATATTGGAGAATTATAGTGAAAAAAAAAAATTGGGTCCTTTTCATAATTAAGTTAATTTTGGTAATTTTTAAAAAAATATATTGCTGACCTTAATGCTATTAGACTTTGACTAACAGCCTAGATTTGATTTCAAGGTGTCTTTAAGGCTTAATGGTAAGGAGTGAGCCCATGGATTCTGTCTTTTGTTCTTGCTGTGCGCATACCAGTGGAGAATGACTCATAGCACCCCACCCCCTGCGGATGCTGATGCCGTCCCTCAGTGAATTCACCCACGCTCTCTCACAGCGCTGCCTACATCAGACTGCACTGCATCTACGCTGCATCATGTCTTTGAGGAGATTAAAGGCTTTCAGGCCAAATCATTCCTTAGCTTCTATCTCAATGACATCAAATTGCTGTCTTTATAGTAAGATCCATCATATATTACCAAGTGTCCAACTCTGAGTTGTCAAACGTGCATAAGTGGTTTATCGATTTGGAACGCTTTCTGTGAATTTGGCTGATGGCTGTAATTAAAGGGTTTTTAAACGTTGCCTCAGCATCTGCTCTTGTAATTCTGTATGGCTTAGTAAGTTTATCTCAGACTTGGTCGTCGAGCTGTTTTAACCACATTGCATCACGTCATGTGAATCATGTGTAATGAGCCTCTCAGCACCCCTCTTCAAAGAAAGGTGGACGACTTTGTTTTTTGAAGCTGTTTTGAGTGAAATTGATGCTCCTATGCTGATCCTCATTAAGGTTCATGAGGGGAGTTCCTTAGGGATGGGTGCTAAGACCACTTAAGCTTTGCACTCAGCTTGGCTATAAGCCAGGCGTGAGAAGTAATCAATGTTCAAACTCTGTATTTTTAGGTGCACAGCTAGCTTCCCCACGATGTGTCCCAGAAGAAGTGGGATTTCCCTGCCAATAATCATTCTTTTTCTCTCCACAGGAGGAGCTGAGGGAATTGAGAGAACAACCTACAGATCCACAGGCAGAACAGGAAATCATTGATAGCATAGAGGAAGTGTACTTCACAAGTGACTCCTTCGACATGGTGCAATACGAGCTTGAGGTGTGTTAGAGAATGTCAAAATGTGTTCTTATTGTCTTACATGCCACTTGCAGAAACTGTAAGATGTTTAGTATTAAAAAATAAAATAATAATAAAAATATATATATATAAAGTGTGTATGGAAAGTATTCAGAACCCCTTAAATTTTTCACTCTTTCTTATAGTAGCCATTTGCTAAAATCCTTCAATTTCGTTTTTTTTTTTTTTTTTTTTTTTTTTTTAAGGTACAAGCAGCACCCCATATAACAAAGAGTGAAAATTTAAGGGGGTCTGAATACTTTCAGTACCCACTGTATAAACACACACACGGGTTGCAGCCAACAACTATTGATGGATTATTCACATTCTGCAAATGCAGATGCAGATTTGGCGGTGCCTGGCAAAATTTGCATGCATGGAATGAGAATTACAGCCAAGAGGGAAAGTAACTACACTTGCTTAAGTTCAGACTTTTGAGTTTGGGCATAGGGCGTTGGGTGTTATTTGTTTTTTCCTCTATAAAACAGTTGGGGTGCATCTCAAGTAAAAGTTAGTTTGAACTGTTCAGCTGCTGTTGTTTATATAGCTGTGTGAGGGATATCGGCCACATTGTTCAAAATGAAATGAAGTACCATCAGAGTAAAAAAATTCTCTGATTTTTTCTGTATGTGTTTGTTTGCCCAACAGAAACTCCCTCCGGATCTGAACCTTCTGGAGCTTGAGGAGTGTAGAGATAAGCTGAAAAGACAACAAGCAGCTGTAAGTACCACAGAGAAGTCTATAAAAGAAACTTCACTCTTCAAATGCCGCTTTGCCCTTTTGTGACGCATAAGACATTGCTGATTCTCTTGCTTCATAATTGATCATTTTTGTTTTTGAGATAATATCTGACTTTGTGACTTGACTTGATGATTTATATTCAGTTCGGTTTAGTTTCCCCACATAAAAGATAATCATTAGTAGAAATATTGACATTGTTACTAATGAAGGAGGACAACTTTACTAGACGATCTTTCTTATGTGACACATTCTCACTTTTTTTATCTGAAAACTCATTAATCAAACTAAAGTCAATACATAATACTTTTTAATGAAACCCTTTAACATATAAACAATTAAAAATAATCAAATGAAAGATAAATTAACAACTTTTTCAGTGTGGTGGGGAATAACCATACATATGTCTGAAATATATATATATATATATATATATATATATGTGTGTGTGTGTGTGTGTGTTTTATTATGGAAAGCAAAGAAAATTAAGTATTGTTGTTTTTTGTGCATATTAGACAAATAACTAATACTTTTAGAGAAAAATTTGAAAAACAAATAATTTATGATTTTAATTTATTTATTAAATTACTTGTTATAAATATTTTGTGAGTTTTCAGGCACTTTAAATAATAATAAAAAAGTGCAACAATAATTTCAGTATTCAGTAAGTATTTAATCATTTCCATGCCCGGAAAGTCAGGGGAAGTATTAATCCCGTTTTCTGACTCATTTCTTAGCTTGTATCTCACCCCGGTGTAAACGTCACAGTTTTATTAGTGTTTTTACAACTTCCCCGTGTGTGGTGTAGCGTGTGCTTGTGAGTGTGTAAGTACATTCTGTCTGGGGTGATTCACAGTTCACTGCTGGCTGCAGCCTTAGAAAAAGAGGAATGTCAACCTCTGTCTTTGTTGTTTCTTGCTTAAGATGCTTGCTTACGCACAGCTGTCCTATCGACTTTAGGGTGAAAGATGAGGTCCTCTGGATCCTTGGGGGTACCCAGTGACTCAGACGTTATCTGTTGTGGCCGACCACGGGTAGAGCGTTTGCTGGCAGGGCAGCAGCCTTGGGGTCACCGGGGGGGCCCTGTCCCTGTACGCTGATCCCAGGTCATGGCAGACAGCTGCATGCATCAGAGGAGGAACTGTTTGAGGCGAATTTCTTGCTGAATGCCATTAATTCTCACTAAGCATGCTCACATAGTGTAGTATTTTATTCATGATTTATGCACGCTCCTCCACGGTCATTTACATAAGAGAACGTGGTCTTATTGTCAGTAATGATGCGTTTTCTCTCTCAGCCCATCTGAAATGATTTCAGAGATGGCTCTCTCTGGAATGCCCATATGCACAGTCTCTGAATGTGTCGTTGGCAGATGTAGGTTATTGTGGATTGGATGGGTCAGTGGGAGAGAAATCCATCTGGTCTATTGGAGGTGGCAGCCTATTCTTCTGCTAACACACAGCTCTGACACTTCTTTGGCAAGAGCTCATCACTGAGCTAATTGCTTGTCTGCGGTGCAAGTGTGTTTTAGAATAAGCCTGTTTTTTTAATCTTTTTTTGTTGGACAGGAAGTTTTCAGTGCTGACAACATTCTCAGCAGTTGTTTCTCACTAGGATTTGCTGCTGAATTGGGCTGGCTTTTGAATACACTAGACTAAAAGGGTTTTATATTATGAGCATAGGAAAAATGTATTGATTTACAAATGACCGGTCAGGTATTGTTTGGGGTCAGTATAGTATGTTGTAATATATGTGTGCTTTTATACAGCAAGGATGTATGAAATTGATTAAAAGTGACAGTAAAGACATGTATGATGTTACACAGACTTCAAATTAATGCTGTTCTTTTGAATGATAGGTTAATGAAAGAATTCAGAAAGTCACAGTCTCTACAAGAATTAAGTGATATATATATATATATATATATATATATTTTTTAGTATTTTTCCTTCCTGAACACCAACATATTTGATGAAAAAAAAATTTTTTTTTAATTAATTTTAAAAATAATAAATGAATTAATAATTCGTTTTTTATATTGCCACCCTAAAATCACATGTTGTTAGGAGGAAGATGTGTGAGTTTGAAACTGACTGTTTTTAATTTTTTTTTACTTCTGGAATTTAATCAGTGAATGATTTATTAACTGGATTTTTAATTTTATTTTTTAACATTCCACACATTTCCCTATTTCAAAAGCATTGAAGTAATTAATTCTTAAATTTGTGCTTTTAAACGATCCCTTTATTGTTTGTTGTATCTGGCAGTGAATATCAATCGATTCACTTGTTATATGAATATAACTGTATTGACCAGGGTGCTACAGATATCTTGTTTACCGCTGGCCTTTTTGTTCATTCTATTATCTAATGGAGTTTTTCTTTCCAGTCCTTAGATAAAACAGCATTACATTTAATTGATTAGATTAATACAGAGAAGTCTTTTATTGTAGTCATTAGCTAAAATGAACAATATTAATGATGAATTTTTTAAATTAAGTGATATTTGTTTATGTCCTTATGAAAGATTGCCGTAATTGGATAATAAGCTGGAATCGTAAGTTAGTCTGAATTTGAACGTAAGTCCTCTCTGCTGTAATTTGGATTTGTAGAAGCAGTGGTAGAGAAAATTGCAGGCTGTTTACTGCTCTGGTGCAAGCACTGGTTAATAGATTTCTAATTAGAGTTATTACCCATGCAGGAGTCACTCACAGTTGGCTGCCGGAAGGCATACAGAGACAGTCTTGTGCCTCTCTGACAGACAGCTTTGTTGCTCGTGGTTGTGTTCAGCTTGTCCAAGTCAGATAGAGTGTTGGCCACCTGTTTTCTTAAAGTCTCTGTCTTTTAGTTTTTGGAAACAGCACAACGGAAGGCTCCTCACAGCTTGTCTTCTCATTCTGGCGTCGATCCATCCTGTGGGGTCTCTTACAAAAATGAATGACCAATAGGTGGAGCAGTGAGCTTTGTGAAAACAGGCTCTCCTTCTTAGTCGAGTTCTCCTTTGGTCATATAAGCACACAGAGAAAATGACTTTACTCATTCTGTGGGTAAATTGCAGATTAGCTTGGAATGAATTCATATCTTTTTAAACCTGTATCAATGCTATTTTAGTATCACTGAGATACTGTTATAGTTCTTGTATTTATTTATTTTAAATGTTTTAGTCTATAGTCTTTAAACAATGAAAATAAGTTAGAATTAATATTTCTGTTTTCACTTTAATCTGTAATTTTTTAATTTAATTAATTTAATTTAATTCATTTTAGTTTTTATTACTTTTTTTCCCATTTTCATCAAGTTAAACAATGAAAATTATTTTGAATGAGTTTTATATTTATTTATTTATTTTTACATAATTTTATTTTTATGTATTTGTAGTTATTCTTTTATTTTGGCTTTAGTTATGTTAGCACATTTAGTTAAACAATGAAAATGGTCAATATTTTCTTGGCAGCAATCTGAAATAAATACATTTAGTTTTTTTTATATAAATATATATATATATATTTCAGTTACCATTTATTTTGTCTGAATTATCTAAAATAAAAGAAATCATATAAATTGTTGATAACATAATTTTTTTTTTTAACATACAAAAATGTTTTGTTTTTTGTCCATACAATGATAGTTAATGGGGTCTAATGTTGTTTTGGAAGTCATTTACTTTTATTGTGTGACTCATTCTTCAGAATATTTTCTTTTTAAATATCATACAGGTTTAGAACTCGAAGCTGAGTAAATGATGCCAGAATTGTTATTTTTAGGAAACTATTCCTTTAAGATCCAGGAGCTGATGCATATGTAAGAGCAAGTTGAGGAAAATGTCTCTTTCAGTTGCCTTCATCACACACACACACACACAAACACAACCTAGCGCTCTCCTGCCAGTCGGTCTCAGCTTTTCGCACAGTGAGATCTGCTAACATACGCCGCTGCTCAGCTGAGTCTGCCATCTGTTCAGCTCTCACCGACACACCAACACTTCACAGCCATCCCGCCCTCTCGTTCCTGACAGCTCCACCATGTGATGCACATATCGATCGGAGCATGCCTCAGTATGCCTTATATATGACCTTCCGTTGAGCCATTATTACCCATTGAATGTTTGGGTGCCCCAAGAAAACAATGATTATATTGTGCAGAGTCATTGTTGCAGATGTGGAAGACATGAAAAGCCTAAAATAGACATCAATTTAATTTTAAAGTCTCATGTTTTTCTTCTTACTAGTTTGAGTTTTCTTCTTACTAGCCTCAGCTAAAGGTGCAAATGATTAAAAAGGTGTTAAATACACAAAGCTTGGACATGTTGAACAGATGTTAACCTTTAGCTTGTATTCTCATCTTACAGGTATCTAAAAGAGTGGCAGACCTCATTTTGGAGAAACAGCCTTCCTATGTTAAGGTAAGCAGTGTGTCATATCCGGAAAAATTTGGTCTGCGGGATAAATTCAGACAAAATACGACTTCCTTTTTTACCATATGTCACATTTTTGTGGTAACCAACATATTGACCTGTTCCTCTTTTTCATAATAAAATGAATAATAATATATAATAATAATATTATATATATATATATATATATATATTATTATTAGAGCTGTCAAAGGATTAATCATGATTAATCGCATCAAAATAAAAGTTTTTCTTTATATAAAATATTTGTATGTACTGTGTATATTTATTAAGTATATATAAATACAAACACATGCATGTATATATTTAATGAAAATGTTATGTTTATATAGTAAATATATTTAGATATAATATCAAATATAAAAAAATGAATATGTAATGTATTATATGAAAATGAAAATGAATTTATTACATGTAAATCCTTTCAAAATATATACTGTATGTGTGTTTTAATATAAACAATAAATAAACACAGCATAAACACAAATATTAAAAATGTAAATATTATGTATTTTATTTTGGATGTGATCAATCATGATTAATCATTTGACAGCACTAAAATAAATAAATATATATATATATATATATATATATATATATATAAAAATGTATATCCAAATCAGTATTCATGTTAACATAATTTTAGTGTGAAAAAATAATTAATTATTTCTCCTAACCAACATATTGTTTACCTTTTATATATTTTTTCCCCTTCCAAAAATGGTCCACATTCAATTTAAGTGCCTCTTCATAACCTTGACGTTTTGTTTTCATGCAACTGCATCCTAGTTACCTTGGTGATTTAAACCATTAAGCTCTTTAAATATGTCTTTTTAAAAATAAGATTTGTGCAGATGAGGCTGAAGATACAGTGATTTTTATCTCAAATGCTTCCATGCAATTTGGGATCAAAGTGGAAATGAGCCAAGACTCTGTGTCCTCTTCCCTCGGGTCATATTTCTCTTACATCCTTAAAAATCACTGTGAATCCCTTTGAAAGTGGATCACTTGGGATCACTTTGATATTCTCTTATTCTAAGATATTCATAGCCTGAAATGCGTATCTTTGATCCTGTGCTTAGGTTTTCACCTCACGCTCGATGTGTGGAATTGTTTTGTGGGTTAGATTCACTCTTGATAAAGCCTGATTGATTGAATGATCCATCATGTTCGCTGATGGATGCAGTATTCTGGTTTTGTCTTGATAATGTCTTGTTTCAATTTAACATCAGAGGGGTCAAATTGAGTTTGCTTCCATATGTCTTTAGTTGTTTAAAATTCTGCTGGGCAAAAACCTTAAGAAAATTTTTTTCCATAATTTCAGTCATAATTTATTTATAAAATTGTATAAATTGTATACTTCACCACTAAGGATGTTTTTCTTTCTGTGGGTTGGTGGAAAAGAAAGAATATTTTGTATTATAAAATCAAAACGGTTGTCAAGTGTGATGCATCAAATTCTGAAAGCTGTCATATGGCAATGGCATTGCTTTAAAAAATACAGATTTGTTTTCTTTTTTGTCCAGTTTATACAGTTTAACTGCATATGTCATACTTGACAATAACTCAGCCGGTGAACTTGGTCTGATGTACCATCCCTAAAGAAATGCTGTCCAACTCACTTTGTGTATGATATGTGTGTGTGCTACAGTAGTAGAAACAGAAATGTGTTACAACTATAAAACACCCCACAGTGCCTGTACAATACAATTCAAAAGTTTGAGGGGTTTACAATCAAATAAATCAATCTTATGATCACTAAGGCTGCATTTTTAATCAATGATACAGTATAATATTCTGAAATATTGTAGCAATTAAATTTTTTTTTAAATAATGGCAATTTAATAATGATGGCAAGCTGAGTTGCTCCAGTCTTTAATGTCACATGGATGGATGGATTCTGATGTTGATTTGGTTCAAGATTGCTATTTTTAAGTTTTTGCTGCTTATTCTTTTTTTATTGGGATTTTTAAAAGTAAAAGTTAAAGAGAAAAACATTTTCCTTGCAAAAAGAAAAAGTATTGATAATAATAAAAGCTTACAGACCCTATTTAAACAGTGTATTTGAATAGCTAATACTTTTTGGTGTTATCCTACAAAATAAATATAATGTGTTGTGAGCTTTTTAAAAATTTGATAATTGTAAAATGTAAAAAAAGAGAAGGAATGTAATTAAAATTAATACCTGTTTGTTCTATATTAATGGAACATACATGAAAAAAATTAGAAATAGTTCCCCATTGAATATCAGTAGAGTTTTGTACTGATGCAAATCCTTCATTTAATCACTCACAACAATGGGTGATATGTACAGTTATACTGTAGACGGTTCCATTGGGTGATGCTAGTGGCTTAGAAACTACTTGCATCACCCGTCCCACTCCTAAATGGAATGAAGATATTCATCTTCTGACCTCAATCTCAGTCTTTATAATGGACATCTGAACAGAAAACATTTAGAGATTACTGCTACAGTCATGTCACAGCAATTCGCCCTTGAGTCATTGTAAGCCAACACAAAGATATTCTTCCTGCATTAGTCATTGTGTAGGACAAATACCATATTTCTTGACTTCCCAGAGGATTTTATACAATATTGAGAATGCACGTTGAATAAAATCCATTTACATCGCTTAAAAAAAAAAATCCTTTTTACCTATTTATAGCTAAAGTTGATGTTTTGAAGTTCCAGCCTTAAAACCTTAACAAGAGAACGCTGCAGGAATACCCAGTCATACATAGTCAAAAATGGAGTCAATGAGTCACCAAAGCACACACAAATAGAAAGCGCTATTTATTTCTTTATATTTTTAAACCCTCGCTGTCTTAAACAACGGATGTTAACTCCTAAGAAATCTTCGTCAAAAGGATGTCGAGAGAAATATGGTTATTTGTGTTCCTCTATTTGAAGAGCTTTTAAGTCTGCTGGTACTTTGCCAGAAGCCATTTTACACCTCAGCAGCCTGCATTTGTCCCAGGTCTTTCAGAAATAAGATGGGATTTCAGCCATGCTTTTGAGCTGTATTATATGCCACCCATGCTTTTAGATATCTGTGATACATTTTCTTCTGCCCGTCATAGAAATAGTCAATAAGTGCTATATCACATCACTTGGGCTCTTTTCCAAAACTATGCTGTGTACAGCATGCATAGGCGGATTATGTCACTTTTTAAGGCATTATTCTGACTGAAGTAAAACCTCTGTGTATGCTTTAACTCTATTTCAATAATTTCAGTAAAATTTGACATCAGTGTATTGGTAAGCTAACAATGCCTATTCTAGTACATTAGACCATGAGAAGGTGGTCACATAAGATATGGACTCTTTGATTTATTATTTTGTACATTTAGTCAGGATAGATGCATTATTTAATTTTATTTGGATGAAAATTAGGCTGTGAAGGATAGATTTGATGTTTACTGACACCAAGAATCGTTCCTCTGTCTGTTAACGTTATAGCTGTGCTGTGGACCTCTCTATTCTAGAACAATAATTAAAAATGTAGTTACAGTTATTATAGATATCATGAAAAGCCCTTTACAGTTTTAAATCCATGATCTCACGGAATTTAATTTATTTTTTTTATTTTTTTGTCGTTTGTTTATAAATTTTTTGTGAACAATTTCTTTTATAACTGCAATAGAAATCAAAAATATTAGAAATCAAGTAACTGTGCAAATTTAGAACCCATCCCACCCCTGGTAGACTTAATAAAATAAATAATAAGT
>JAUYWG010000056.1:11236543-11256638 GCA_034779775.1 Enteromius afrohamiltoni
TCAACAGTAAATAAAAAAAAAAAAAAAAAAAGATAAATTCAGTTGAAATTGCACATCGAATTCTGTAAAAAACAAAATACTGATTAAATCTTTCTTTGGAAACGAGGCAACACTTTCTCAACATTTCATGCTTTCTGGGTTTTCAATAGTGTATGGTTGGAGGCACTATTACACAACTTCTGAGTATTAAACATCTGAATCAAAACACGACGAAGCAAAAACAAGCAATTACGTATGGAAATAAATGCATATAGGGCTGGGCGAGAAATCAAATGTTATATTTGCACACATCTTGTCAGTAATGCCGGTTCTCAGCCATTAATCTCCATCACCTGCTTTCTAACGGAGTAGCATTTACTACACAGAGCTGTACTTCACTGACTAGCTACAAAAAATTTGCCGATGACATAATCGATATTATACATCAATATTTTGAAATAATATCCATATTATGAAATCTCCGTGAACTACGGCTCTTTGTAGTAAATGCTGCTCCATGTGAAAATACCACGTTTAACAACGTTTTTTACTTCAAACTCACTTCATAATGTACTTGAAATAAGCAAATCACAGCTTCATTGAAAGATACATAGACTTAATGCAGCTTTTGCCCTAGAGTTGGGCATCGTTTTGATTTGAACGATTCCGATTCTGATTCTTCCTTTTGATTTCGGTTCTTTCGAGTCAAAACATGTCACAGGCTTATTTGATTTCTCAGAAATATTTCAGTAACGTTGTTGTTCTTTATTGTTAAACTACAATCACTTACCTGATTGTTGTGACGAGGTTAATGTTACTAATGTTGTTTAGTGCAGGGTTGCCCGAGGAGGACGAGACAGTGGACCTGCGCAGCACGTCAAACACGCTACACTCCTTAATTTGTACATCATGCAGGCGTAGGTGTTTTGTCATATTCGTAGTGCATCCTCCCGTGCAAGATATCATTGTGTCACATGTGTTGCACTGTGCCAACCCAGGCTTATTTAGTGTGAAATAAAGCCACACTTTTGAGCGCTGCTTACCGTGCTCCATGGCTGCAACTGAACAAGCGCGCGGCAAGCACTTCCGGAAATACGGTGGCCACAATGGAAACCAAAACTTGCGCGTTTGGAACCGATGAACGGAATCGAAAACAAATTTATTTATAATTTGTTTATATTATTTCTAAACGATTCCGATGGCATTGTTATTTTTTTAACGGTTCCAAGTTGAAACCGGTTCTCGATGCCCAAACCTATTTTGCCCTAGCTTCATCCCTAGATGCATACGAAAATAACACAACTATCAAGCATTAAAAATCAAAACTGCCTAATGTAACTGAATGAAAATGATCATGCAGGAAGTGGTATAGGACTGTGCAAGCTTTGGAAGTGTTGATCGACATTAGCAGTTTTTGTAAGGAGTATTTTAGGGGCCCTAAGTAAGTGGACACTTAAGGGCCCTGTCAGTGTTCCTTGGGAGCCCCCTAAACAATTGCTTGTGGCTTAAACACTTTAATTTAATTATAGGTTGTGGTTATGTTTAATTTTATTCGTGAGTAAATTTAATTCTAATCTGAGATTTGACTAAACACAATTATTGGATTTAGCTTTCAAAACATGAGTGACAACCATGTTTTTGGCTGCTGTGTTTGTGGAGATAGTGAGTCACTCTCGCTTGAGCTCCGAAGCCCACTGGATCCCTTAAGGACCCTGTGACTCAGCGGGGCTATGGCTGGGTTCAGCTTCCTGCTCTAGCGAGGGCAAATCCAAGGGCACTTCCAAAACTCTCTGAGAAATAGATTCCGGTAAAGAAATCCCACAGATATATTGTGCAGATGTCTGGCTAAACGACCAGCCTGTGTTTTCTCAGCAAAGACACCCTGTTAACCTCACGCCTTCCATGTGTTTGTCAGTAGACCGAACGGCAGAACGAATCAAACACTGCACTTTTTGTTTCCTTCCTGTTTGTGCTATCATCTATTAGGCAGTACTTTAGAAGCTGCAGGAGGTTCTCCAGGCACCCATCTTAAAGCTCAATACAATCTGTTCATCTCCCAGAAGCCTTCCAGGATTCTTCCTTATTTGCCACTGATAGCCTTCTGAAGAATGAACGGTTCTCCTTGTGATGCTTCACATAAGGAGCCTCTGTTTCTTTCGCCCCTCTCTGTGGAATTAATTTTTTCCACCTCGTATTCTTTGGCCAAATAATTATCTTTAACGTGACACTGGGATGATGTTTCGGTGCTGAAGGCTGTCTCTGTGTTGGCCAGACCTAATGTGCGTCGAAAGACTGGGTCACTCAGTGTGAGCTCACCTCAGGCTGTGACAGCTGCGCTCTTCAAAACCGAGAATGCTGTGAAGGGGGGGGCCTTGCATGAGAAAAGCCTTGCAAAAGCCCTGAACCTCAACTGTCTATTAGTTCGTGGACATCTCTTTGTGGGCTAAGGGAGCATGTTTTTTCCTCATTATTCTGCTTTTCTCATTCCTACGCTAAAAACCTTGTCACCATTATCATCTCTCTTACTTTATTGTTCATAACGGACTTGAAAAAATTGCCTAATAGAAGAGAACATCTCTGGTCTGAACCCATTAAGCATAGAGGTTAGAATCGCAGTTATCCGTGAGAGGTAATATCCTGCTATATGAAAGGAAGGTCGTAACCATTGTCTCATTTGTCTTGTCTACCTCAAAGGACACCGGAGTAGCGCCTGATGTTTTGGATTAACTCTGACATAAAACTTTAAAATCATTGTTGTGTTGTAGGAGCTTGAGAGAGTGACGTCTCTGCAGACCAACTTGCAGCTGGCTGCAGTCATCTGCACTAATGCACGAAGGTCAGAGAGCTTTTATCACTGTCAAATGGTAAAAAATTGGGTTAAAGGAATAGGACAGCTAATAAATGAAAGCTGTGTTACCATATGTTGTTCCAAACTGACTTGTTTTCTACAGTAGGGCCAAAAAAAAGACAAAATTGACTTGCGTGTGGACAGAGGTTTTCTTGTTTCAATAAGAATGCAAAAGCGCATAAATGCTTAAGCTACTCCAAGGATTCTGAAGTCACATGTTAGCTTTGTTTGTTTTTTACATCATTATTTATTTTCTAAAAGTTTATCAGCGAATTAATAAATCTTAAAAATACTATTACATAGTGACAGGGAAAAGTATTTTACATTTAATACATTTTTAATCACTTATTTTATTTGAATAATTTATTAATGCATGGTCACAGTGTGTGGAAATTAAGAAAAATGTAAGCACAAAATAAATTTGAGGAAGTGTCCCACAACAGGACAAAACAATATTTACCCTAAAGGCATTTAAAGCATTGGAACTCATTTCTGAAATTTGATGTTGTAATATAACAAACTGAAATATTGTGTTTACAATAGTTAACAATACGTATAATATAATAAAATACAATTAGCTCTGATCTACAGTTATTAAGATATGAAGAATTTGTTGCTATAATGATTTCATATGAAGAATGCTATATTATACAGATAAGGTTAAGGTTTTATTTTGAATGATTTTTTCCCCCAGAAAAACCTATCATATGACTTCAGAAGAACTAGAATACAGCACACAAGTTGTGTGGTCCTGCTTTAAATATGCTAATGTTGTTAATCCTTTTAAAGCTTCAATTCCTGCACATTGTAATTCTTTAAAAAAGAAGTAGGAAAACAGTCATTTTGTTTTTGCATACATTAAAAGAAATTTAGAACAACATAAAGAAAGACATTTTTAGTTTTGCTAAGCTGTATAATAGGCACAAATGCTGTAAATCTGCTTTCAGGCAGCTTCGTTCTGCTAAAGAAGGCTTCACCGAAGCCAGTCTGGGACTGTTAGCCAATCAGAGACGACGACAGCTGTTGACAGGATTGTTGAAGTCTTTGAGGACCATAAAGACTCTGGTAATCACTTCATCAACATTGTTAATGGCTAAACAGAGAGTTTCAGTCCTCTGTGCATGTTAATTTCCTTCTGCCTAGTTTCACAGACACTCTGTCCATCTTTGCTTCTTTTACAGCAAAGAACTGATGTTCGACTGAGTGAAATGCTGGAGGTACGTTGGCGCAGAAATCTACACAAATACACCCCATATTTAAAAGAGAACCAAAAGAGAACTGAACATCTATTAGCTGGACGAAGATACTTTGGAATGAGATTGCCTCTCACACCTACTAATTGTGGTGTTTGGTCTCTTTATGTCTTCTAAATGTAAATGTAATGTGAATTTGTTCTGTTGTTGTGAGGGTAATGATAGAAATCTAACATCGTTCATTAAACTGTTAGCTCAGTTGTTCTAGTGGAGTTCTGTGAAAATGTCTACAGATATTCAGGTAAAATGGAGCGTTTAATTTTACAGGAGGAGGACTATCCAGGCGCCATCCAGCTGTGTTTAGAATGCCAGAAGGCTGCCAGCACTTTCAAACACTACAACTGTATAAGGTGGGTGGAAAACCGCTGTCTGGACTGGTGAGAGATCCAGATTCTGAAGTTCACTTAATAATTGGCCTGCACATATGCGAATATGATGTAGCTACATTTCTGAACTGCGTTTTTAAATCACTTCAGTGCTCTTTTCTCAAACTGATTGTGTTTGTAACATAACCATTGATTTAAAACAGTTGTATAAAGTCTATATCAACACTGCTGATAGACATTCAGATGTTGCTTGCAAAAAGTCGTAATTAACAGGTTAATGCTTAGTCCTTTTTAAAAGTTTTTTTTAAAACATGCAAAAATGGCATTTTTTTCCAAACTTTTTTTATGTTTCGTCATCCTTGTAAAGTCTATATAGTATGTTCAAGATCAATGAAGTTGCCAAGAGGTTTTGTTCAAATTCTGAGAGTAAAAATGAGTCTGTACCATAAGGGATACTGTGAAGCAGGTATTTACTGCACCGATGTTTACAGTAATGCCATTTCCTGTTATTGTTGTACTGTGTAGCCTACAGATTTGGCCTTTGGGGAAAAATGCTTTTCATATTCAATATACTGTAACTGAATTTATACTAAAGTCAACCTTTTCAGATTTGATGAGTTGCATTTAATTTAACAGTCTCTGCCAAGGTAGGGCCACTGTTTATCACATATTACATGTCCCTGCTACTGTATGTGGTTGCCTCTCTCTGGTGGCCGCTTTTTTGATGGGCCACATGCTTCTTTGACAGGGCTGATCTTAATTTAAGCGAATTAACAATATGGGTTCATAGTAATGCCGTCTCCTAATGACATTTCATCGCTTTTATTGCTCAAGATGTTCTGTGTTGAAGGATATGATACTTAAGCTGTGAAGTTTCATCAGCGAGAACGAGAGTGAGGAGCAAATGCACCTGTTTGTTGCCCAGTGATCGATATGTCACGACCCGCACTAATGGAAGGTCTTTATCTCGTTAGGATGTGGCCTAACAGACAGGCAGGATGCAGTCTGTTTGGCCGGCAAGCAATTTTTCAAGCAACTGTAGCGCTTTTTTGTGACTCTGCATTGCTGCTCTGTTTAAGCTGGCACTGGAAGGTCTTGGTATCTGATCAGCCTCCAGTCAGCCTGCTCAGCACACAATGATATCCACGCAAGTGCATGAGAACTTGCCCAATGTGATTTCCTTCTGTTCGAAAGCTCTCTTTTTGAAGGAAGAATGGAATGAAAATGAATTTTTCATATTTTCTGATCAGCTACTGAAGCGCTGAGGTTTGGATAGTATATTCCTGCATAACTGCGTATTTTATGTAAGATGATGTATGGAGAGGGAAAAAAAACATTGATATTTGACAGTTTTACTCATGCATTGTAACATTTGCTAATAAAGATAATAAAACTTGCAAAATGTTTATTCCCATTTAGCCATTTGCAAACTAGAAAAGCTGCAGAGCCACAAAAGCCTGCAATGAAGGGGATAGAATTTAAAAATGGAACCAGTCAAATTTAACAATTAGGGGTGAGATTAGATAGATCAATTTCTAGATAGATAGACAAACCACACTCCATAAGGCCCTGTCATTTCTGCAGCAGAAGTAATACGACCTGCAGCAGGGAACATTTGGGAAGCCAGCCTGTGTTAATAAAGACCTAACTTTGATATATGTAAGCTGGAAACAAAATGGAGCTGATTGGTCACTTGCTCTCCCTCCTCATTTATTTGTTTATGCAATGATGCATAATCTGCTCTGTTACATGTTTGTGCATTACTCTGATTCCCAGTGAATATCAAAGGCTTTTAAGGCTTGGCATGCTGGGGTTTTAACAATCTGGCAGTGATGTATTTTTCAGGATGTAGCAGCCATGTGTTTTGTCACGTTGGGTTTTTTTTCCACCTTCCCTTATGTTTTTTTCAGGCAATTAGTCTCCAACAAGCAGTAAGGTAGGTGAAAACGGCTGTCTTTCGAAAAGTGTGATATCAGCCTCTGCATTACTCACAAGTCAGGTTGAATGGTTCTTGAAATTTCGACAGAATTGTGAGAATGAGCTGTAATCTTCCCCGTAATTTAGAAGCTGCAATGCAGATAGATTTGAAAAGTGTTTTACAGATGCAGTACTAGTTTCAGATCATCATAAAAGATGAGTTAGATTGAATCCATTGACTTACCTGACCTGTAAGGTCAAACAGATATTTTATACTATAGTGTTATTTTATTTTATTACGCGACTCTCTGGAATGCTTGATTCTGATTGGTCAGTTGAGACATTTGCAAGTTCGTTCTTTTCAAATAATAACCGCTCCAAAGTAATAACGCATAGCTGGTGCTACATGTATGTTTAAAATCCCTCCGCGCCAACAAAGATTACCGTTTGGCGCCGTCTTGTGACAAACACTGGACAACCACAATTAACAATGGAAAATTTTAAATACATCCGTTGTTATATATTCATATGTAGATGTTATAAATTGTCTTACTAACGTTTAAATGTTAGTCACGTGGTACTATATCGTTTCGCGGAAGGATGAAAATGTTAATTTAAAACAAATATGCCAATAAAATGTTTCAAATTCAAATCCATGTCCAGTTTTTTCCTTATGTGGCAAGTAGCCGTGTAATAAGCGGTATAATGCAGAGGCAGCCGGTAGTTATAGCAAAATAAGCCCCTTCAGCGTGATACAAGACCTGATCACACTGTCGGAGCTTATTTCTGCGATAACTACCGCCTGCCTCAGCATTATCCCTTACTTAATTAAATGTACATTTGTTTTTGGTTTATTGGTTTGTGTTGGCGATCTAACGTTTTTCTGTTGTGATCATTACTGAAGAAGTTTTACGATCTTCTTTGTATAAAGTGAATTATAGAGATTGCGATCATTTAAAACTACAGCATGACTGCCTTCTGATGACTATGACTGACGAGTTATATCCGTTTTCTCAATTATGTGTCTTCATTCGCTGTAACGAAAAACATGAGCTAGCAGTAGAAGTGAAGCAAATTTTAGTTTCAGTCTCGATTTTTTTTTTTTTTTTAATACCAACAGCTAAACATAAATAATAAAGATTTGTATAAAATTTCATATTTTTAACATAAAATTTATTATTTAATTACAAAAAGTGTTGTAAAGACAGTTAGTTATGTCTTAAATGAACATAAAATCTAATTTGTGTTAGTATATTAGATCCCTGAGTTTTGTCTTAAAGAGACAGGCGTCTAATAGACCCACTGCTGTCTGTGTGATTCATTTTAAAGGCGTGTAATATTTTGCCACTAGAGGTCATCAGGTTTTCGCGAGGCTCCTTTCATTTCAGATGATATTTGTTTCAATATCTTCTTGCCTCAGTATTTATACTTCTAAGTTTTTTGGGATTGTGGAGAGTGTAATCATGATCCATGATATCCAAATGCACAATAAATAACTACTACTTCCGCATTTGTCCCCTTGTGTGTTGCCGTAGTATTCATAGGCGGAAAACGGGGATAGCGCAGATTTTGCGTCATTATTAATTATTAATAAATCTGGAATTTCTCTGAATTTACAAACGATAACGTAAGTACACAACTGCATGAAATATATAACACTATGCAAGTTGTTTTTGGATTTTTTATAACAAAAGTCTTACATGTAGTGCCTTTTAAGCAAACAAACAAACAAAAAACTTTAATAAGAATGAATGTATACTTACTTAATACAGTGAAGCAGTGTTTTAAACTTGAAACATTTTGAGAACTCATTTTTTAAATGTTTTAGATGTTCCAGTTTGGATATTCCCAATAGTACGTCTCGAAAGTTTTGCATTATAAGATTGTGATAATGAAAGCCTAATTGAAAGGCTGTTTAAAGTATAAAACTGACTTCTTCTTCTTATTCTCTTTGCATCATTCGCACAGATTCTTTAGGTGCTGTAGGCCTCTTTGGTCAGGATTTGACTACAAATCTTCATCTCTCCTCTTGAACTTTGTTGTCCTTTGACTTTATTGAGGCTGTTCGCATCTGGATTGAGTCACTGCCAGTTGAACCACTAAAACATTCCTTTTGACTGCAAATTCATCCACCTGTTTTACAATTCAGCGCGCTCTTTCAGGAGAGTGGAGTACTGTTCAAGAGCCACAACCCTTGTTAATAAAAGCATGTTTGATGGAATCCCACGATTTTTATAGTGATAGCACTGCGGTTTGCTCATTTCGATCCCTGTGGGGAAAAGTGATAAGATGTATAATTAGATGCATTGAGATTCTAAGCTGTGAGGTGTATGCGCGGGCAGGTATTGATGTCACTGCGGGAGAATGCAGAAGAAAAGAGTTTCAGTAGGAACGCACTCCATGTCTGAGTTCAGGTAGTTGAGCAATACCTGCGGTCAGTATCACGGAGTGAAGAGTCACTTACTTCTTGCCTTTGAGATTGAAATTCTAAGATTTGATTATATACAGATTTCAGATCCGTGACTTTCTGTACCTTGTGAAATGCAAACAATTTAACAGACTTACAGAGAAGGAGAATTGACAGGGAAACTATTAAGAAGAATACCCACTGATTTGTGAATGCAAGCAGTTGCAAAATGGTTCGTATCGTCTGTAGGGAGACTTTCAAAAGCTGTGCCTGCTAACTGACCTTCAAGTATTCAAAACAGGTTTTTCTGAGATTTTGGAAACAATCCACACGTATCTGCTGAATTCTGAGAGTTGAACATTTAAAGGTGTCACAACTTTTAATTGCTTTTGGCTACCTTTAAAAGTTTGAGGTTTAGACACTCATTTTGTTCAGCAGTTAACGTTATTGAAAGTGACAGTAAATATGTTTTAATTAATGAAAAGCATATTTCAAATCAATGCTGTTCTTTTCAACTTTATGAAAGAGTTCATGCATGTTTCTGCAAAAATATTAAGCAGCAGTGAATTGATTGGAAGAAATGTGACTTGAGCACCAAGGGATCATATTAGAGTGGTTTCTGTGAAACTAACACTGGTTTAACGGCTCCTGAAAATTATATTTAAAATATGTAAAAATGAAATAAAAACATGTAATTGTTGAAGTATTTTGCATTTTGCATTTTACAATGTTTTTGACTAAATAAGTGTGTTAAGCTTAAGAGACAATCAAACATATATAAACGAAAGACCCAAATATTTTGAAGAGTAGTGTATGTTTTATCTGCCACTAAAACATTGTCTATAATTTTTGTATTTATAAAATATTTTCTATAATTTATCGCAGTTCTAGAATCGAATGCTGTGCTGTTCTGTGTAGTTTTTAATTGGCCTATTATTCAGCAGCAACCTTTTTTTGCAAACCTTGTGTCAAGTTCTTATTATCAGTTGACTTTTTTCATGTACAGAGAAATATTACATGAATTTATCTAATGCTAGACAGTTGCAGAAGTTCAGAACCAGTCGCTTTTTTTGCATGGGAAGTTCTGATGGTTAAAGTATGTGTTCCTACGTCAAACATCTCAAAAGATGAAGGGAAATTTGGTTTCTTGTGAAATGACAGCTTTAAAGTCAAAGCAGATGTCCATCAGTCACTTGCTTGACATGAACTATGTGCTGTTGCAACATGAAGAAATTGTGATTCACATGTTGCTTTATCTTAAAAACTTTGAGCAAACTCAGTTCAGCAAACTTTCACAGATAAACCTGTTTTGGATTTTGAGGACATCTTTGAGACTTTTTCAAGTAATTGCTTTTCTTGGAGCTAGTTCCAGACTATACATCAGCGCTTATTCTACCAGTGATGGAAACTTCAGTTGTCTGCTCGCTCAGGTGCAAGAAAGCCGAGTTAATTGGAGAGACACGTAAGCCGCAAAAGTGCTCAGTGGTGTGGTTTTACAGCCCAGCACACTCAACTTTTAAAAACACTACCCACAAATCCAGCTACATCCTTTAATTTAATCACATCTAACACCATTGGCCTCATGCTATTAGCAAAGGATTTATGTTCCGAAAACTCAAATGTGGGAGAAAAAAAAGTCTAATGGTACGATCATGATAAGAGACCGTTTGAATGGAAATGTTTTTATTGTGCAACGGATCCTGTCGTGAAAGCTCATTAAAATGTGATTTCGCGTGGCCTTCCCGAAGGAAGCAGAGAGGCACAGTGGTGACGAGCTGTGAGTCAGAAGTAGTTGATCAGCTCAACGTGATGCTGGGTTTCCTCCGAGGGCCCTAAGGGAAAAAGGGGACCTTCGTTGAGTCAGAGCCCACTGTGATGGATTGAGGCAGACTAAAGAACTTCTGCATCCTCCCATCAGCCTTTGCAAGAACTTATCCAGGACGCCAGCACTCAAAATCATTTGTCTGAAGGAATCAGCTTTTTCGTGAAAAGGTCACATCCTCTCCTTCTGTTTTTTTTTTTTTTTTTTCCCGTAACACAAATAGAATGTTGCATATTAAAACACCTCCTGTTTTTGCACACCAGCCAGGTGGAGGTGTAAGTATGTATTTGCTCATGCTGAGAATTGTGCAATGTTGTAAAATTAGAGCATTTATAGGAACAGTTTTCTGGAACACCTCTTTTTGCATCAAGTGCCTTCAAAGAGAAGGAAAAATGGAAGAATGAGGAAAAGGAAAAGGCAGTTTAATTAAAGTTTCATGCATTCCGTCTAATCTCTCAACATCACTGGCCCAGAGGGGCCAGGCAATCCCTCATGTCAAGCAGAGTTAGCTCACGAAATAAAATACAGTTGTTTTTAATTGTCAGATTACAATTATGCGTGGCCACCGGCAAAGTTTGTTGCTAGTATCATGTTGCTCCATGCCTCAGCTGGTTCCTCATTGTGGCCTAAAGGTTTGCATTTCAGACACTAATGGGATCAGATGGGTCACTTTTTTTTTTTTTTTTACTCTAATTTTTGTTTTTAGCTTTAGTATTTTTACTGGCAGTGCTTTAAAGGGATAAATTTAGAGATGCTGCAGGCCCACTGCTATTACAGCCATCACAGTAGTACTTGTGTAACAAATCCACTGTATTCAACATCTACTGGCAGACTTAAGGTCCTTTTCTCTTGTACTAGGTATTTTGTATATTTATATATCATTTTTATATTTAATATAGTATATAAAAATATACATATACACTGTATATGTTATTATTAAATATTTATTAATATTATTAAATATTATTAACATAATAAATTATTAACGGACTGAGGTCTGCTCTCCCGCTGGCGGGAGCGCGTGGCTTTTTTTCAGATGTCAGAGAAAAGAACCGAAACTGCTCTGTCATATATGATCGCACATATAAGAGTAATACAGCATTAAATCTGTAATATAATTTTTATATTTTATATATAAATATATACATTATATACATATACACGGTATATGTTATTATTAAATATTTATAAATATTACTAAATATTAACATAATACATGATTAAATAAATTAGTAAAAACATACATCATTTATAAATAAAAACATTTTTATAGCAAACATTGCTTCCTGTCACTTCTCTACTTCTATACTAATGATAAAAAAAAAACGAATTAAACTTAGTTGCAATTTCTACTCGTGCAAATTCAAATTTCTTGTCATGAGAGAGAAAGAAAAAAAAAAAAAAAAATATATATATATATATATATATATATATATTTTTTTTTTTTATATATTATATATATTATACTTATAATATTAAATAAAATATAAAATACTTAAATGTTGAATTATATATTCTAACCAATGTATTTTGTATTTTTAAATGTTTATTATGTATTTATTTAGTTCTTAATCAGGTGTGCTCGTCCATATCTGACCACCCAAGCAGATGTTAGGTATTTAAATGTAATATTTCTGCTCTAAAATGTTAATCCTTAACGTTATTTCAGTAAAGTTGATGCAAAGTCCAGACAAAATATTTATTACATTACATAATTATTTACATTGCTTAGCCATGAGTGTATTTCAAACGGATACAGCGGTCATTTGTTTTGTGTGGATAAATTAATTTATACATTATTCATTTTCCCATGATGAATAAACAGAGGGCCAATGGCTGCTTCACTGCCAATCTGAAAATTCTGTGCGACTGCCATTAAGGCCAAAATGCGACAATCGTACAGGGAATGTTGTAGATAGTGGCTGGATTTACTACTGAGTTCCCTAAGAAATACGACTGATTGGTGCATAATTGACGTGACCCTAAATCAGCCTTATTCACAGCCTTCAAAGCAGAGAGACTAGTCATGCTTTTCCACCCTCATTCAGAAAACCCACTGAGTAGTTTAGCACACTCCTCTTGACACTAACAACACACATCAGTCTTGTTCCAGCTGCACAAGATAAGCACGAAGCCGAGCTTGGTAAAAACATACACCTCTGTTTTTCAAATGTCAAATGCATGTTTTTTTCCAGAGAAATGTCACCGTCTGTGAGGCAGGTTTTGTGGTGTTCTCTCACTCTAACGGCCAGTTTCTCGTGTTTTTGCCTCCGTCATGGTGCTGTAATGTTTTTGGTGGTTTATGTTACCCTGCAAAGAGAATACAATAGTTACTTGTGCTTTACAATGTACCAACATTTTTGTTGTTTTGTATTCCTATTCACCCTTGTCTCTCTCTTTTTTTTGTCCCTTAGTGAGCTGAATTCCAAATTGCAAGACACTCTGGAGCAAATCGAGGTATGTGACTTTTTTTTTGTTGTTGTCCTTACGCAGAGGACAGGAATGGTGACCTGCGTCTTCATTGAATCAGACATTCAATCTCAGATCACCCTATTCCCTTCAGAAACACTCAAGCACCCTTGACAGATTTAACAACAGCAGTTGCTCTGATGTAGTGCCTTAACATTATATGAATTAAACAGATCGGAAGGAACACTTGACCATGCGTTTGTACGTCTAACAGTGGCGCCCAGGGTGTCAGTCTGCCAGCATTTGGTCTCTCAGGCCCAGAGGCAGATGGACTGTGTTTTATTAAATAAATTGCTGTCTTTCAGGACTTGGTAGCTTCGTTCAAGCTTACACCGCCACAAAACCCGCACACCCACACATACACACAGAGTTTCTCAAGCAGTGCTGTTTGTGTTATCTGCTATATTATGCAGAGATTTCTGTGTGGCAAATGTAATTGGATGCCGTCCAGCTTGGCATACAACTCCTTTACTCATTGACTTGCTCTTTTTTCCCCCATTCTTTCATGTTTCTCTTTTAATATCTGTCTCTCACTCTTTTCCCTCCCTGCTCGTCTTTTTATCTCGTTCGCTGTCTCATCACACGCATTAGCGAATAGCACGGCGCCTGTGCCAAACGCGGAATTACAATGATTCACGCCACATTTCTATTTCTGTAGCAGCGCTCGTCTCAACTCATTAAGAATGCGAATGCTTATCTTTGAGCTTAATATGAAGTTGTGCGCTCGGTATCATCAGTGATTTAAACCATTGATTGTTACGGTCCTCATTCATTTGTGGTAATTGGAAGTTTCAGCACCATAAAGTGAGGCTACTAAGTGTTTTTTTGTTTTTTTTTGCCTGTTTCTGCTTTCCATATGCTCTTAAATTATGCCATTGAACCTCTTTTGCTGATATTGCTGATTTCATGCTCGTTTATGCAGGAACAGCTCGATGTGGCGCTGTCCAAAACCTGCAAGCACTTCGATGTTTCTCACTACACCAAAGTTCAGCTGGCATATAAGCTACTGGGCAAGACACAGGTGAGTCATCGCTGCTTGAGATGTCACGACCCTGACATTTTGGCTGATGCTGAATTGTCATTCAAATAACTGTGATTAGGCAATTTTTTTTCTGTTTTTGTTTATGACGCTGGCACACAGCGTAAGCCTAATACACATACACCTTGTGAAGAACTTGTACAACAAAACATTTGGTTGTCTTAGTGAACAGATATTAAAACATGAATCATAATGTCACCATATTTTAAATTGATTTAGCAGTCCACTTTAGTATGCTTTTGGTTATTACATTTTTATGCTATATATATAATTTAATATACAAACATAATGTTTTTCTTCAATATGTATATTGTGTATGTGTGTGTGTGTGTGTGTATATATATATATATCCTTTTTTTTAAACACAAACGTTTCTTCTATGTACAGTTGTATAAAACAACTATACACCTATTATGTAAATTAAAAAACAAACAAACAAATGTTTATTTTGGATGCAATTGACTTCATTTTCTTCTTAAAAAAAAAAAAATCTTTAATTTAAGCGTAATTTACTTTTATGCAGTATTTTATTATATTTTTATGCTATGTACATCACATATTGCTGTGCAATTTTGTTGCAGTCTGAACTGGATCAGTCAAATGCATTTGCCATATATAAAAAAAAATACAATAAGATGAAAGCGAAGCACTTTGAATTTAAAATGCCACTGGAGTGCGTGTTTATGCCTTTTGAGAATGACATGAACAACCGTAGATGCTGCACATGCACCCTAAAGCGCTTCAGAGACGTTTGTACTTCGTTCATTTATCTGAAGTGCTTTTCGTGGCATTTATGCATTCATGTAAAATTGTCGAATTTGAATTTCAAGTGTACAGTAATCACAGTTATCACACCTATTCTAGATAAAATCAGTGGCATCACAGCTTTATCCAGTGTTTCTTGACTCCATCTCCCCTCCTTGTACCACTTTTCTACATTTTTTTTTTTTTTTTTTTTCTTTTCTCCCCAAAATGGGAAGATGATTCATACAGTACCTGGCACAGGATTTGCCAGAAGGAAAGTGCACTCTGTTGTATTCCACCTTTCTTTTCTAGAAGAAAGCAAAGCTGTGATTGAAAGCAGAATCCAGGACAAATATTTTATTGTTGGTTTTATTATAAGTCGTCTCCTACCCCTGCCGGGGTGCCTTTCCTATCCCCTTATGGAACAATGTTCAGGTTGAAATCTCCCGCTATTGTTGCTCTGCCATTGATTTACAGGATTAAAGTTTTTTTTTTCAAGTATTAGACACGCATGGTTGCATGTGTTTGTGAGATGACTGGATAAAAGAAAAAAAATAGCAGGACAAACAGTTAGAAAATAAATAAAACAATGTTCAGTTTGAAATCTCCAATCATCAGCTCACAGCGTTCAAGGTTAAAACCGTCAAACACTTTAGATTTAATGTGTGTTTGTACAATGGTTTATATGATTTTTTTAAAAAGATTTTTTCTCTGAGGAGATGTTTTAAAGGTATACTCTGTGATTTATTTCTTATCTGCATTGAACATGTCCGTGTGTTTCTCACACGACCTCAACTATCTCAGGTCTTTAGAGAAATCTTGTCTGGATATAAATAACTGGAAATGCAGTCTATTATTTTTTCACGATGTTTCTCCTCGTTTATTTTGACCTTGAAAACTGTAACTATCGTAAAATTTGTTCTTGTGCTGCCGGGTGCACCATCATTATGAATTTAGACCTTTTTGCCAACATTATAGACAAAATAACACTTGGAGGTTCAAATATTGCTGGCATCCCATTGATTATTAAAAATAGAAGGTAATCTGCTCCTAATGGTGACTATAGTAGTACAAATATGTATAATATAAATGTATGTGTATATATAATATAAATACTTTGATTTGGTTCAGAAAGATTGTTTTTAAATATTAATATTTGCATTTATTAAGGACACATTAAATCGGTCAAAAGTGACCAAGGAGTTCTCAATGTTATAAGAATTTTATTTTAAAGCTGCAGTCTGTAATATGTTTGAAACAGTTGTGGACAGTAACGAAGTAGTTGTAATTCGTTACTTTCAAGTACCTGTACTTTACCGGAGTAGTTTTATTTTTAGCAACTTTTACTTTACTACATTCCTAAGCAAAGGATCGTACTTCTTACTTCACTACATTTCATGAAACATATCATTACTTATATATCACGTGCTCCGAGCGAGACGCAGACGAGCGATTCATTAACAAACTGATTCTTTTAAATGAACCTGTTCAATCGGTTCGCAAATCTCACCAAAGTATTCATTCTCGAATTTGAACGATCCGATTGAAGCTGTTCTCGATTCGACAACTCACCGATTCAAACGATCCACTCAGAGCGAGTCTCCAGTGAACAGAACAACTGGCACGCGACCGATGATGCATAAAGTAAGTTACTACCATTAACTGAAAATCATATTTGGGTAAAAATTGTCAGTTTGTTACACAGCAGTAAAGGGTGATCTATTTAAGTCCACTGAAAGGAATGCAGACACCTCAACATCAGTGTCTCTAAGTCAAAAAACGTTCATATTCCCTGCTGCTGTAATGTTAGCAGTTTTATTAAAATGCTACGCATTTAACCCTACGTCTGTGTTTATATTGTTTATCAGCGGTATACATTTTTTATATTGTTTGGATCAACTAGCCGAGTAGACAGATATGAATGTTTATTCATAACCATACTTAAAATAAGTAGGTCTAAATATTGTTATCTAACGTTAATGCTGATTGTTCAGCTAACAAGCTTGCTGGTGCTAATTTATAGTGATTTTTAGATAAGGGCTAAATATTTTTTTTTATATAACATCTGAGGGGAAAAAGAAAGGATTTGATATTCAGGTAACTACAGTAATTAACAGTTGTGTACAAGTGTGAAGTAATGCCCTCTGGGAGTGTTTACAACACACACACACACAAAAAAAAAAAAAAAAAAAATATATATATATATATATTTTCCTTCAGATGTTTATCCTAACTTATTCTCATGTCATATATAACGTTCTGCAAACCAATAGCCAATGCTTCAAAACACCTTTTCCGTACAGGTGAAGATTAGACACTCAGAACTGTTTTCTCTCGGGTACATTGCTGTGTAAGCTTCACATTAAACATTACCGCATCATGCTCGTCAGAAATCCCTGGTATTTTGAGCAGTAAGATTATGAAAAAATATGTGCTACATAAAATTAAGTAGACCATAAAAAATTGCTAAATAAATCTATTAGTACTTTTTTTAAATTATGTACATAAAAAAAACATACATATTTGTACATATTAAAGTATTGTTTACTATCAATTCAGCAACTCGCATTCATTCAGAAATCTAATCTTATCCGAATCGTGTGTTCTTTGTGTGTCTGTAAACATTTCTTGGTGTGTGTTTGTCCATCATCCTGACTGTGTTTAAGTATGCAAGTATGTGCGTCCTGAGACGTCCCCTGTCTCATCTGAAAGAGACTTCCTCATGTCACTTTGATCACCAAAGCCTCTCGGGTAGACGGCAGCTGTGATGTGTTTATTCATACATGTTCACTAGCTCACACACCTATAAGAAGTTAATTTATTTGGCATCTGCAGTCCAGACTATGGCAGTTTCATCTGCGGTTACTATGTGAGGATGTTTAAACCGATCAGCACATAATTACTGAAGGACGGGCTCCAGGATGTGTGATTCATACGTAACCCTTGAAACAGATTCTGATTTTAAGAGTCAGCTCTCTGGAGACCCCCGAGAGGGTCATTTAGATTATTAGGGGATTCAGGAGACTTAACTGGGATGCATGATCAAATCCTTGCAGGGAGTATAGTTAAAAAAAAAAAAAGCTTTTGAGTACTGTACCACTGCAACCAATCAAATCCATAAAAAATCATTATGAAAATGAACTTAGTATTGAATATCATGTGGTTGCAGACAGATTCACATGGCCCGAGTGCTTATGCAGTTTTAATGTTATTTGAGAGGTTTCTTGAGTACATAACCTAACTTTTTTTTTATTAATTCTAGTTATTTAGGAATTTTCTTTTTGTAAAACAGCTTGTCCTTAAACTACACTAAATATTACACAGAATATTATTGAAAATTTTAAAACACAGACGAGCCAAAAAGCTTGTACACGCTAACCAAATGAAAGCAAGGGCAGTTATTTTGACTAAAATATTAATTTTAATGGACTATTCATGGATGGATTTTGTCAGATTTAATATTAAATAGAAGATTTTAAATGAAATTTTTTGAACCTCCAGCTTACATTCTTAATTATTGCATGGCGTGTTTTCTGCAAAGGACAAAAAAGAATGCCAGAGCCACCGCTCCGTCTGCTGAAGTTACTAAATTAATAAAATATTACTATAACAATAGTGATATTAAGTAAAAGCTTAGCATTTACTACTAATAATCTTACTATTAATATTAATTGTAGCAGTGCTCACAAGCTGCTACGAGAAACTGAAAACACCAGATCATGAGCTGAACACAGTGCTATGCTTCACTCTGAAACATGCAGTACATCAGATCACAAGTACATTCTTGCCTCAGATTTTGGAATTGAGTGTGCGCTATGACACTGCCTGTGAGAAATAGCGACACAAATGGTAAACGGCTGGATCAATCAACCATGAAGAACTGTTGCATGTATACATAACACAACGACAGTTACATATGTTCAGAATGCATGTTCCTGTAGAATGTTATACCTTACAAAATACTTTGTATTTGACATTTTAAAGGTTATTTTAAATGGCTATATTTATTTTGTTATTTTAATCAAAGGTTGATCATTTGGCTATTAAAAAAAAAAAAACATCTATGAAGAAACGTCACAGATGGATATTTCATCACAGGTCTGACTAAGATGTTCCAACGTGCTTTTAGCTAGATGTTCACTGACCATCTAGCTTCAAAGTTTAAAACAAATCAGACGCAAACCTTGTTTCAGTTTGTGCGTCATTCGTTAAAACTGTTGTTTGTGCCTCTAAAGAGGTGCTGTTCTTTCAGGCTCTATTCCATGAGTTCAGCAATTAGCCTAATGACTGCACTTCCAATTCTCCATCTTTTTTAATCTTCTCTGTTTTTCTTGTTTTTTAAAATCTATCTAATGGATGTAATTGCTCGTTTTTCTCAGCACAATTAATTAACATTATGGTTTGATATTTTCTGTTTTATTTAAAAAATATATATATATATATATTTTGCCTTACAGAACAAATGCAGAAATATTCTGCGCCATAATTTTCATTCAAGTATGTTTGAAAAATGTAATATTTTTATCTGCGTTTGAGCACGCTGACCTGCAGTAGAATGTGAATATCCTGATAGCCTTTTGGATTGATTGCATTCAGCCAAAGCCAAGGGAGGGATGCGCTCGCGTCTGAAGGAAGATGGGAGCAGTGAAAGCGAGAGGGAAGAAGCGTAATTAAGTTGTAGCAAAGCTGTTTCTTTTCCCACTGGGACCATATACTGAGCTTCAGTATGTAGTTGGGTAATGTTTCATCTCCTGTGAGAAGTTTTACCTTCAAACAAATCTCCTTTGGCAGGAATTTTTTATTTATTTTTTTTTATGCTCAGCAAGGGTGCATTTATTTTCAACAGCAATATAGTCATATATTTCAATTTAAGATAACTCTTTTAAATTGTAATTTATTAATTTGATTTCACAGCTGAATTTTAAACACCCATTACTGCGGTCTTCAGAGTCAAATGATTCTTCAGAAATCATTCTGATATACAGAATTGGTGTTCAAGATCATTTTGAATAATTCACTGCTTAGGGTTGTTGTTGACACTGTGATGTTTTTTTCTCCTCACAATTCTTTGATGAATAGCTAGTCCAAAAAACAGATATACAACGTCTATAAAATTACTTTAAGCAAGTTATTCTATAATTTCACACCTCATATAAATTGGTCTTGTACTAAAAATGTTTTTAGTGGGAATACAAGATAAAAATAATGAAAGTAAATGTGTCATCAGATGCTTAATTGCGATTAATCGCATCCAAAATAAGTTTGTTTACATAATATATACAGTGTAAATT
>JAUYWG010000056.1:11256946-11292079 GCA_034779775.1 Enteromius afrohamiltoni
CACAGTACACATACGTATATTACGTAAACAAAAACATTTATTTTAATCATTTAATTTTTTGACAGCACTAGAAAAAAGAATCAAAGAAATAATCTGTCTGTTTAAAAACTATTAAATGGTTCTTTTATTACATAAATGTGTATGGAAACTTTTCAACTTTTTGTAGTTTTAATTATTTTGATTATTCTTTGTGTTGCTTTGAAGGATACAACATTTTTGAAATTATGTAATGATTGTAAGAAAATACAGTCAGTACATCAGGTTTTAAATATACAGAGATTTTCACTTGAAAAATATTATTTTGGCCATGCAAAAAAAAATTGGTAGGTTGTAATATTGATTTTTCTTGTTTTTAATTTATTTATTTTTTTATTGATGCCTATATGCTATATAAAAATGCTCCTATAATAATAGCTCTTCCTACAGACAATTCCTGTTTTTCCTCTTTCTCCCCAGACGGCCATGGATCAGCTGCACATGCACTTCACTCAGGCCATCCACAACACTGTCTTCCAGGTGGTGCTGGGGTACGTAGAGTTGTGTGCCGGTAACGCCGACACCAAGTTCCAGAAGATGCAGTACAAGGACCTTTGCACGGTATGTCCATTCTCCATCCATTCTCCCATACCGTTGATGGTTGTCCTAGAAAATCTGATAAACTTGCCCAGCACACACAGAGGGTACTTCCAAAATTCACTGTAAACCAAATCCACTTCTTGCGCTTGAAATCATTCATTGGTTACGTTCTCATTGTGCTCTAGACAGGCGTAAAATAGGTTAGATTGGTGCCTCTGGAAATGACGCATATTTGTCTAGCAGTAGCGAGGGAAGCGTATTGTGGGTGGTGAACGAGATCTCATTCATGAAGCAATTAATTTGAGTTTTATCTGGAAAAAGTGGAGCCTCTGCCAAGCACCTTATAGCTACATCTTCAGCCTGGATACTAAAATTCTCATTTGTGTTTGTGTAGAGGCACTGAACCTTTAGATTTAAACAGAATTGCAGTCATCTTTTCTGGGTCATTTCATTACCGCATGATATTGCATGTGGGAGATCATATAGTTGCTAAATAATATTAAGGTCATCCAGTAGATGGAGCACTACCGATAATGATTATTTCATTTTTCTTTGACTTTCAATCACCATTCTTATATTTAACTGAATGATTATAGCTATTCAATTAGTTTATGTAAATGTGTATTATTTTTTTATTTTGTCAGTGACATGCAAGTCTGAAGTACTTCATTTTAAAATGTGTTTCATTCTTAAATAAACCGATTCTTTTTGTGGAAAAGACCAATTATTTAAAATAGAAAGCTTTTGTGACCAGTTTAATGCATTCTTGTTGAATAAATAATAACCCCAAACTTTTGAATGGTAGTACGTAACTTGGACGTTGTTTAAACGAGAACGTTATGGGCTATTTTCTTTGTCATTGACCCATTAACAGGTTTTTAATACTGAATTTATGTAAAAATAGATTTCTCCGTTTTTCTGTTTAACATTCACATTTTCAAACCATTATAAGATTAATAGCCCTGATTTCACTTATTTATAATTAATATGCACATTGTATTCCTTGTCTGGAGTTGAAGTGTTGTCTTTCTACAACCTACTATTGGCACAGAGCTCAAATAGTTGGCGTAGGCGTAGCTGCACCTGGCTGTACTATATTTGAGTGTCAGAAGGGAATATTGTTATATCTGCTGATCTGAGGTAAAACACAGCCCTTATGTTCAAGTTCAGCTGCTACGATCAACAGATGTTTACACAGAACTCAAAGCGCTTAGCATTAATGCCAAGTAAGTGAATGATTGGAAAGGAAGCTTTGTTTTGCCCCTCTTGAGTGTTTATACACCACTGTTCCTAATGTAAGATTTTTAAAAGACATTATTGTTGTTGTTATTTATTTATTTATTTATTTTTTTACAAATTCTGCAATCGTGCATTAAATGAATCAAAACCAACACAGAGAACTGTTTCCACAAAAAATGAAGCACTTTTCAGCTTTGATCGTAGCGTTTCTTGAGCATCAAATCCGCATATTAGAACGATTTTTTAAAGACAGGAGTGGCGGATGCTGAAAATGTAGTTTTGACATGACAGGAATCATTTAGTTTAAAAATATATTAAAATAGAAAACAGATATTTTAGATTGTATGTTTTATAATATTAGCTGTATTTTTCCATCAAATGAATGTCAATCATTTTGCTTAGTCGCATTTGGCCTCAATTTGGTTAATTTTTACTTCCTTTGACACCCAGTCCATTCCTCCCGAACTTTGTTGTTGATCTCATAAGTGGCAACCTGACAGATAAATATGAATGCTTGTTTGGGCCATATACATGTTTTAGCACTGAGAAATTTAGCAACATGTGCTATGCCTTTAAGACTCAGACACGGGTTGACGCTGCCTGAGGAGTCTGCTCAGCTGATAAAATCTTTAGATTTTTCCCTTTCTGAGACGTTGCTTTGAAACATGTGCAAAAAACAGTATTTTGTCAATCAGATGCAGCGTTGCTCATTTCAGTTTCCGTTCTGGATACGGTGGCGCTTTGAACCTCCGGAGGGGAAAGAAAATGAATCCTGTGTCTGGGTTTTGCCCCAAGACAGATGTTCCTAGATTCAGTCTTTCTTCTCATTTCACAACAAAGCAAATATTGCAGATGAATTTGTCTTGAGCACCGTGGACAATGCGTCATCCTTCCGGCTCTCAAACTCTCCTGAGCGTCTAGTCATCATAAAGTAAACACGATGAGAGGTATGCTAATGACAATCACTTCAGTCCTGAACTTTGAACCAAAGCGTGGGAATTAAAATGCAGCGTAACTGGAACGCTCCAAAGGTCACATCATAATGCAGAGCGCTACATGAATTTTACATGAAACTATCATTATCCCATCCCTTCAGAGATCTCCCTGTGCTCTCCCAATTCAGCTTTGGGCAATGAGTGAGGTAGATGAACAGAAGTGAGAAAGAGCATGTTCGTGAACATCAACAAAGGTAAAATGTTCATTCGCTGCAAGTTATGTCAAAGCTGAGTATCAGTGTTATTTACCATCAGTGTAGTTGAATGAATCCCTCATACTCGTTATGGAGAGCTCTCGATGGACACTAGTGGTTATTGACCTTGCAGAGAACATGAGTACTTTATAAGAGTGTGCCAATTAGATTCTCCTTACCTCCCTCTCCATCTATAACCCTGCTGTCCGTCTCTACAAAAGGTTATTCTTGCGTATCTCTACCATACATCACATACTCCCATTTATAATTGTTAACAGGATATGCATTGGAAAATAAATGCGTTTTAATAGTTCAAGGTGGTTTTTGTCTTAACTATATATAAATGAGTTAATATGGAATAGTTGCTGAATAGTTAATGGAACCGATCGTCAGGAAATCCCTTTGAATCCTGTTATTTATAAAAATAAAATAATTTTGAATGAGAATCAGTTCTTGCTTCCCTCCTAGTTATATTAAAAGCTTTAGCAATTATCTTCTGAGCTGTCTTGCTGTTTTTCTTATTCTGTGCTATCAAGCTGTCATATTCTGAACTGTCAGGTCCTGAATAGTAAATATGCGCAAACTGTTATCTGTGGCGTCTCTGATGATGCCACATTTTGAGAACTGACTCTCATGCAAGGACCGCATGCAGAGTTTTGTCAGTGGAAGTTCCAAATGTGGGAACGTTTGATTGATTATGTTCGTTAAGACAGCAGGGAAGCTACATTGATGTAGCTAATAAGGAAGGCCTCACATTACAGCAGTTTTCAGATTCATTAAGGATAAGTCCTGACATGAAGTAGGCCTTTTTATTTTTAGCCCAATCTAATCTAAAGGGTGAATGAAGGTTGCAAACTAGGCTGCATGTTAATAATTAGTGCGTCACAAGCTGTCGTGCTAAATCGAGAATTGTGTTGTGTCGTTCTTTATAGACTTGTGAATATTGACCACATACTAATGCAGCAGGTTGAACGTTCCCCCCTGAGGTTCCTCTAAGGCGCAGTGTTAGATTTAAAGCTCAGGTAAGGGCGTTTATAGACATTGACTTGCATTTCATTAAACCCTCGTAAAGAATCAGGTCAGTTCAGTTTGTTTCACGGCAGTTTTCCCTCTCTGGAAGGGTGTTCAGCTTTTGGGTAGAAAGTGCCTCATTGACTTCTGGCTCTTAGAGAAGCAGTTGCAGTTTGAGCAGCGCACTGAGATATTTCCGAAGCTGATTTTAAATCTGTCCTGAGCTATTTTCTAATCACCAATTCTGCACCACACTAATTATTCTCCCTTTGTTTGATAATCATGTGGGATGATGAACCATCATTACTGAATCAATCGGATAAATATGTCATTGGGTATGTGGTTCTTCCAACACAGGCTGATTCGAAGAATTGTAGAAACAGCCTTTACTCAGAAATTACATTTTTTGTATTTAAGCACTATAATTGGTGCATCTACCAATCCAAACAGACTTTTTTGTGTGTTTTTAACAAACTTTTTAAACTTTGTTTTATTTCAAAGCTTGCATGACTCAATTTGAACAACAGCTTAAGTTTCTTTTAATACACATAATTACAAAAAAATATGACATTTTCATGCAGTTTCTTCCATAATGCATAATGCAAAATAATACATTTTGACATTTGCATCACATGTAATTTTATGTTGATGCATGTAAATATAATTGGTTGTTGCTCTTCCTTATAAAACTTGAAAGGATTTTAAGACATTTGAGATGTAGCTCTGAAAAGTGTGTGGGTGTATGTAATATTTGAATATTTAAAATTTTAAATGAACATAATATTAAAAACAAGCTGTCTAATATTACAAATAGTATGTGATCTTAATGTCCTGTTCTTGAGGAACTAGAAAACCCTTGACCCCTGCTGAGCCTCCCCAGCTCTCCCATCTGTGGTGTGACTTCTTGAGCTTGGTTATGATAGAGAAGACGCCACAGAGATTTGCTGACTTCACAGGTTTAAAGCCTGCTGACAGCAGCAGCACATTCCCCCTCACTTTGTTTTACTCCCCCTGCATTTTTAAGATATTTACTACAGTCATATTTGACAATTGCTATGATTTGGATGAAGTTAGGATGTGTTCACCTCTTCTGCCCAGGACTGTACTCTGCATTTTTTTTATCTGCGCAAATTGCGCTTAGCACTGAAACAACCCCAGTGACGTCTTTGAGACTGTAGGGAAGGAAAAAAAATCTAAATTACATGAAAGAACTTTCTCATGTTTTCGGATGTATTCCCACTTCGCCATTGAATGAAGTCCCTGACCTGAGATGGTTTCTGTGCACCTTTCTGAATCCCATACAGAGCGTGAAACATTCTTATCAAAATATCAGCTATAAATGTCCATCTGTCTGTCTAATAAGACTCCTTTGAGATTAGAAAGACATTTATCATCCTTTCTCTCCGCCAATGCTCAGTTGCCAGGCAACAATACCTCGATCCCAATAGCAGGAAGTCATCTGGAGAGGTTAAGGGATTGATTGTTTGGAATGAGATGGCTGACTTTTTCCTCTGCTCACCTTCAGGAGTCATTAGACATCAATTAGAATACTATACTTCCTGTGTAGTAACCACTGGATCAGTGTTAATCCAACTGAGCATCCTTACACTCAGTGATGGCAGCCATACAAGTTTATTCAAAGAAGGGATAAAGCTGTCCAAAACAATTAATCAACTTCAAATGAGAGGAGTGGCTCGTATTATTATTGCTTTCGGCCCTGAGTATCACATTTTGGCAGCTTTGGCAATGTTGCACATTTCCTTCGGTATAATACTTGAGCCACAGTTCATTGCATTAGACAGAGCCGTTCTAGTGTAATGAGTTGTGTGGGATGGTTTCATATGGGCTTGTTTATCTGTTACTGCAGAATTACCGTAAGTGATGAATCACCTCTAAATGCCCAAAGCTTTTTCTTTTTTTTTTTGTCTGTATGCAGCACAGGCCTAATTAGATTTATTGCAGCCACTCGGATCAGGTCGCATTGTGTTTCAGTATCTGAATACAAACGTGAATGAATGTTTTATTCATTTGATTGTTGGTTTTAAAGTCTCAATTTGTTTAAGTGTGATTTTAAGTCGTAGACTTTACTAAGGGGCCATTTACACTACAACATTTTCAGCCAAAAATGGGAAGTTCTCAGTATGGCTGCTTGACGTCTTGTGAAAATGACATCATTTGGAGCCTTGCTGTAGAGATCGTGAGTTGGAGCAGAGGAAACTCCCGCCTAGACTCCCACAGACTCAATCGCAAGCTCACTATAATGACATTTATAGGATCAAATAACTAGTTTAAAGCAAACTTTTAGAAAAACAAACATGAACATACATCAGCATGATACTACCTAAAATGATAAAAATATCTTTGGAAAAAAAATTATTTGTAGTGTAAATTAATTATTTAGTTTGTCTCACTTCCCTTTAGATTACATGGAGAGGGCGGGTTTATTACCTATACAGCAGCCCGTCACCTGGGGGCGATCGACACGCGACAGCTTCGCTTTTCAAAACTAGTGTTGCACACTCTGTAAACACCTTATACGGTATCTTGATGTGACTTCATGCATGTGCGTAGTACATGTCGAACAAAAATGCCAGAGTATGTGGTACTTTTGTTGCTGCTTAAGAGTTTACTAACACCATGTCTACATCGAACAAGACCGTTGTCGCGCCACACCACTAAAGTCTAAAGTCTGTCTACACCGGACACCACAAAGCAACCAATGTAAATCATTTGAAACTTGTGTCAATATGTCATAGAACGCAGCACTAGTTTTGTGTCAGAAATTCGCTGCACTGCACCACATCCAGTATAGACTGCAGAATATTTTCGATTGTATTTTGACATGCCGTGTCACGTTGCGCCGTGCTGCTCCGCTCGCGTCCGGTGTCGGCACGGTGTAACTCTTCTTCTGCAAAGTGTAAATTTACTTCATCAATATTTCAACCAACAGAGAGTATACATCATATAAACCATCCCTTCTCTAGGTGCTTGTTTACTAACAAGGTGACAGCCTCAATTACTGACATGGCATACGTAATACAGTGGTTTTGGCCAGTTTCGCGGAAATGTGTTAACTTAAAACATCATTTTGAAAACGTTGTTGTGTATACTTTTTTAAAACAGCAAGGGAAAACTTTTTGGATTTTGACTACATCACTGGCATGTAAACACTGTTGTGTCTGTTAAAACAGTTGATGTATTTTTGGGCAAACTGATTCTTGAAATATTACTAAAATATGACTATATTGAAAAGATTTCTGAAGAATAATGTGAAACTAAGACTGCTAAAATTGATTTTTGATCATTACAGGAATGTTACATTTGAAAATTTTTTGAAATCTCCTTAAGTAGCCATTATTTAATTGGTTATAATATGTCAGTATTACTGGATTACTGGATTTTTGTTCAAATAAATGCAGCGTTTTAGGGATTACAGTATTTGTAAGGAAACGCACTGTTTGTTTATTTATTAATGTTTTGATCTGAAGCATTTATAAAAACTTAGAACTTAGAACTCATCTGAGCTTGTGGTCTTGTTGAACTCACAGCACATTAAATGTGAACTGAATAGATTTATAAATATTTTCATTAACTTTTTGTGTCTTAAATGCAAATTGCATATATATTAATTACACATGGAAGTTTAATATTTAATATTATAGCGTTTTAATATCACATTAGCACAGGTATTGAATTTTACAATTTGAATTTCAAATCTAATATACTGCTATTAACTAATGCTGGTAAAGTTGTGTTACGTGTTGTTTTCTGATGTCTCAAGATTAATGGACAATTCAAATTGATAGTTTCCTGCACTAAAGTTTCATTTTATGCTTTTTCTCATAGACTATAAACATGAACTGGAAACCTGTGCCAATAGCTATATAAAGGTTGTTCACATATTTGAAGTTACTACAGTCGTATCCCCAGTAAAGCTTTAGTAAAGTCGATTAGGTAAATGTTTGGCAATAGACAATCAGAAGCTGAAAGGCTTCTATGGTGGAGCCTAATTTACAGAGTCCATTGGTAAACCTACAAATAGGCCTTGCAGCAACACTGGTTCGGTAGTAAAAAGTGATGACGGTGATACATAAATTGTAACGAAAGCATAAAAATTGTTAGCTTTTCCACAGCTGGAGGCCGTGTTGCTATGTGCCGTTCTCTTGCCTTCAAAAACAGCCTCGGCGAGCCTCAGGCCGATCGTAATTTACCAGACTCCAGCAGTTTGTAGAGCTTCCAAGCTTGGTTAAGAAGAAAAGGCTGAGATTGAGCTCCAGCATCTCACTACTGACAGCATTGATGAATATGTGCATGGATGAGTCGTCAATGCATCGCTTCTAGACACGGCAAAGTTTATGTCAGCTTTCCCCGGCCACAAATCACACTGACCAAAGGAAGGATGTCAGCTCCTCTGAGAACGCCGGTGTCACCGAAGTCAAAATTGATTCAAACTGTATTTTACTTTGTGTACTGCCCACCTCCCAATTTGATATACAGTCTTGCATCCCAGACAGGAGCTTGTTTTGTTGTCTCTATGGTATTATTTCTAATTATAGCGTTCCAAGGAATGCTGGAGATTCTCAGAGGTTTTGAAAGATTGATCGCATGGTAAATATTCATTAAGGTCCACAGCAGGTCAATCATTATCTCTGGTGTATTCATGCTCCCTCATTGTCAGATTTACTGTTTTCCAAATGTCTCTTCAGCTAGGTTTAAGGATAAACACACATCTGAGACACATAATGTCACGCTAAACTGGGATCCTCGCCAGATCTTTAGTGTGACTTTTTTCTCAAATTAGAATTTTTAGAGTGTCAATGCAAAGTATTGAAATGCCTTCAATTGATTTTTTTTTTTTATATGTTAAAAATTGTGCCCATTTACGTAGTGTATATGTATACGTGTATCAAATGAAATATTTGTAATGTTTTAAACAGCTTTTTAAATTGTAATTTATTCCTGTGATAGCAAATATGAATTTTCTTTTCAAAGACATTACTTTTTGAAGTTTTGAAGTTCTTTTTGAAACGGCAAAGTTTGTGGAAATCAAAACTGTGAGAATGTCTTGTCTTTTCTTTTTCTCACCCCAGCACATTACTACAGACAGCTACATCCCCTGCTTGACCGACCTCTGCAAAGCCTTGTGGGAGGTGATGCTCAGTTATCATCTAACCATGCAGTGGCACGATGAGCACTACAAAGAGGAAGAGTCTACTCCTGGAGCAGGTAAACAAAATCAGTTGCTCTTGGCACATCTGTAAAAATTCATGGGTTCATTTTTTTTCGGGTTACTGTGTCTTGAATTAAATAAAAGTGACAAAAGCCATTTATTTCAGTCTTACCAATGGCACTATTCAGAAGATTCAAAAATGACATGTTGTGACAGTAATATACTTTTTGTCTGACAATCAAGGCACCATTCCAGGTGCTGGGCCAGAGCTGTCATGCAGAGATAGTCAGCAAAAGCAGAACAATAACAACAAAGGCACCAAGCTGAGCATCAAAACGACTTCTCATGATACAATCAGTAGCTCTGATCAGATATCAAGCTCAAGCAGGCTAAAATATTCCCTATCATAATGCCTCTTGTACTTGTGACGTTTGGGGGAAACATTCTGTCAGCAGTATATTGGTTTTGTTTACAGTATAAGCAGTCTTTAAACCAAATAAAACATGAATGTAAAATATGAATTTCATCTTATACATTAAGTATAATATTACTTGGCATTTTTAGTTTTTTTTTTAAATATCATCACTATCTCAGTGTTGTTTTAGTATCAATTGGTATACTGATTTTTTTGTTTTTATTTAATTATTTATTTAATTAATTAATTACATTATATATTTCCTTTGGTAACTGAATTAATATTGATATTAACATTTATCTTTTAGGGTTTTAATTTGTTTAACCCTAATTTTATATATAATAACATTTGATTACATTTGATATAAACTTTATTGTTTTTATATAGGGAAATTAATTGAATTACTTAATGAAATTTTAATAATATAGGCGTAGTATCTGCAAATGTCCCAAGCCAGAATTTTAGCTCTGGTGTAGTGTGTCATATAGACTTCTATGCATAATTTCTGTCAGAAATAGTATTTTTTTTCAGTGTTCTTTCAGTGTGATGCAACTCTCTGAGTTCTCTTGTGTTTCTCTGAACTGTCTCGACACACTCTGTATTTTGGCTCCTTTATATGTAACTCTAAATCAGTTTTATAAGAGAGTGCTGGGGATTCATTAGGGAGCTCACTACCCGTGATGGTTAGATTTATAAGCATTACATTTGGGCTTTTAGTGTAAGGTCCTGCCTTGTGTATTCAGGGGAAATGGCTTTTGTTGTGTGCTGTAATCATCTCCGCAGTGGCCAGGGAGACTGAGCAGGTAATTGAAAGGGGCGCTGCAGTGTGAATGTAACATTTGCCTTTCTGTCTTGCCTATACTTTGATTTCTGAGGTCACTGAGCAAGTGTTGAAACGCATTGGTGCTTGTTCTTGTTTAGGTCTGTCATTGGAAATTCATTGAATCTTTCTAAAGTACTCTAATAACCCCTACAGAGGGAAGTGTATAGAATGCTACTAACTGAACAGACATTGTTGCTGTAGGTAATGGTGGGTCTGTGGGTATTTTCTATAAATATTAAATAAGGGACATGAATTATTTGTTTTAATGGATGTATTTTCTTAAATACTGGTATTTTCTTGTGACTTTTAACACAGTCAGTTCTCTAATAGTTTAGAATTTGGCAATTTTTTTGTACTTGCATTGTATTGTTTGTCTTTTTATACACTCCAATCTTCCTGCTATTAATATATTGTTCCCATTTGTTGCAACTTAAGCATATAATATACAGTAAGCCAAGCAATAGACACATTTTTGTACTTTTCTACACATCAGTCCAATATAGTCATAATTTTTTAGCCAAAATGGCTTTTAGAAAATAATGTACAATTGTTTTTTTTAATAATATAAAATGCATTCAGCAAGCTTTGTTTCAAAAAGTGGAAAGTGTGCCAGTCGAGACTGCCCATTTATTCAGTGTTTTTTTTATTTTCCCCATCGCGTGTTCAATATCTGCTTCTTTGACTAAGTGACTGCTATAATCTGCAGGCCTGTAGGCTATGAATGACGCTTTGGCAGTGCAGCAGTGTCAGTGCCTCATTGAGGATAGGCACAGAATTTTTGCTTGTGTCATCAGTTACTCCACATAGCTGAGGTATATATTTACTTGGGAAAGTCGTATGAGGTGGCTTAAATTATTCCTTTTCACCCCAGAAGCATAACGTGTAAATTATTGAATTCTTTAAAAGAAGTCTCTTGTGCTCACCAAGGCTGCATTTATTGGATCAAAATACAGTAGTGTCCTTGACTAATCTTTTGCCTGAGGGGGCACTTTAACCTTCGTCAGTGGCGAAACGGATGAATGCATTTCATAGGATTCGATGGCTGATACGCTAAACTTGACAGTTTTGTATTAATGCCACCTACTCCTAAGAAGCTGTTATTCTTGAACATGGAATATGCAAAATTTGCTAAGTACCGAATCTCAAGGGCCGCCCCCCGAATGAATAGAGCCAGCGTTTCAAATGAGGATAAAATGATTATTCATGGGAGAATGGAATAGTGGGGAGAGGTGAAGGCCAATCTTTGCTATGCTGACACGGTTGTACTTTTTAATACCTGATTGGTATGTATATTTGTGATGTGATCACCACAGAAAATAGCCTTATTCTGTACATTTTTAAAAAAGCTTACAGTAGTGCAGTTACTGTACAACTGAAGTAAACCAGGCCAGAAGTGTTTAAAAGAAGAAAGTTCAATTAAGTTAATTACTTGAATTAATAATGTAATGAGTTTGCTTTGGTGATCACTATTAGTACTACCTGTTTTTATAAAGCTTAACTGGTAGAATTTTACAACAGGACCCTATACATTAGTTAAAAAAAGAGTGTAAGGTTAACTGTAAAATATTGTATAAAAATTAAAAAAAATTAACTGTAACGGTAAGTTACTGTACTGTATACAGGGAAAAAACTGTAAAAGATCTAATCAGATATTTAATGTAATATTTAATTTTACAGTAAAATGCTGTTTATTTGTACAGCTTTTAGAAGTAAAAAAGAATTAAAAAAAAGAAATCTTAATCTGTAAACTGATATTCCCAGAATTCCCTGAATTAGGGTCCACATTTGTGTCCACAAGTGTTTTGTTTATTTAATCATGTTTCATAAATGTTTTTTACTTTTTTTTTTTTATTTTTTTATTTATGGACGTTTTATGTTACATCTTTTGTTTAATAAATGTTGTTTAATGAATTAATGAATTGCATTGCATATATTTGCAAAATGATTCTGGCAAGCATAGCTGCCAAACGTATATATTATTTTTTTTGTAATTTTTTTTTTTATAGATATGGTGTATGAAGTAATACAGTATTTATTCATGTTGGGTAATTCATGTATGTCATTACATTTTAACACTTATAGTTTAACATTTTTGAATTATAAAGGAACATAATTTATTAACAATATTATATATAATATATATTATTAACATATACAATTTATAAATGAAAATTTATTGCTGTAAAATCTTTGTGGATTGTTATTTTGTGACACCTTGTGCATTAACTAATGTTAGATAATTGAACTTGAAACATAATGAAGTGTTACTTTAACCTTAAATTGAAGCTTAATGGTTTTGTATACGAGATTGTATACGAGAACCTTTTCAATTATGAAATGCAATGATAATTGGGGAAAACTCAAACATCTAATTTATTTACTTTTATCTAGTTGATATTCTGTTCTGCAGGGAGCACAGTATATCAGGAGACCGATGTGCTTTACTTCCTACGTGTGTCCGTAACGTTGAATAATGCACCAATCCCTGTGTGAAATTGACAATTACACCTTGTTGCGTGCCGCTGCGTACGGTATTCATCTTGGTCCGTGTCAAGATGACTTTACTTGCCTCTTCTTAGCTGCCAGAGCTATCAACAGGTAAATTGCCTCCGCTGGCCTGTGACTTGCTTTGCTATCTAATTTCACAAGGTGTATAATCACTAACAACCATGGTGGAAAAACTGGTCGAAAGTAATTCATTAGAATGCAAGTTAGACCTTGATTTGGCAGGGTCTTTCTCAGAAATGGTTTTGGGGTTCGTTTTGCAGTTTAGATTGATAGCGTCCGTGTCGCTGGGAAAGCTCAGCTGTATGTGTGCTTGAGTAAGAAGGAACCAAGATTTTGTAACTTTGGTTGAAGGTCCTGCTTTAGAGGTTTGGCTCTGTTGAGTGGGAATGGAGCAACTGGGAACTTTGGGAATGATGCTTTCTCTGAACGAGGTAGTAAATCATGCATTGCTCTTGTTCCTAAACAATTCAGCCATTTGTCTTTATTAGGAGACTGTCAAGTGTGAACGAGGACATTCAAAGTGAGGATTTCAGTCGTTTTTGTATTTAATTCCTCCCTTATGTCTCAGTCTAGTAACAGATTACTGGAAAGACTGACCATATGATTTTTGCTTTTGGATGATCCTTCCTAAGCACAAAATCTCCACTAAAGAAAGCAAGGCTGCAGTTACGCATTTTTTTTTTTGTAATGGAAAATGGTTGTTTGTTTGTTCTTCAGATACGTGTTTTCAGCTCGGAAGTCAAAAATGTCCTGATACTTGACTTGCTAAAGTCAAAGATCTTGCCCAAGTCAAAGTTTGTTGTGTTCACGCAGGCTTCTCTAGAGCGAGAAGGTCAGGGTTGCTTGTTCTCTCATAGCCACGTGTTTAAACCACAGGAAAAAAGATGGTTTTGTCTTCTCAAACTTAATCCTGAATCATTAAAGAGAGCAGAACACTTTTTTTTGTTGTTTAGAATTGTTCCCCGCATCCTTCTGAAGTAAATGAGCTCTAATACTAAAATTAGCCTTGTAGTGTCCTGTTTATAAAAAAATAATAAATAATAAAACCTGACAATCTAATGTCCATCTTTTAATAGAAGGCTGTTTCCTGTTGTTCACAGTGAACAACCTGCATCCTTTCAGATTTACCAGGTAGAAAGGTTATGAGTAATCAATGTCACTTTGTCCTTCCTGAATAAGCTGTAAATAAAGAGCTGCCAGAGAAGATGAGCCTCAGTGAGGAGTTACACATGACACATTATGGTTGTCAATCAACCCTTAAATGAACTGCATGTTTGTTAATTACAGAATTGTAATATTTTATGAGAAGAGCTCATGTTACTGCGGAACAAATCAAAGGTGACGTATTAACTGGTAATATAATGCGTGTATAAACATTTATTACCAAAAATTGGTCAGATTTATACATTATATTTTTAACAATGTAATAAATTGATCAAAACTGATAATTTCAACAGATATAGAAAAAGGTTTTAAATGTTATTTCTGCTCTTTATTGTATTTTTAATCACATAAATGCATCCATGGTGAGCAGACTTGATTATTAAAAAGGGGTGGGGCTAAGGTCAATTAGGCAAGTTACAATGATACTTAAATGTTTATTGATTTTTAATTAATTTTCAAAAGTATTATTGGTCTTTTTATTGGGTTGCGTATATATTTGAGTTTTTTTACGAATTGCAGTGTTTGAAAACAAGCTACAATGATGCCAACAATTCAGATAAACGAAGTAAAACAATCACGCTCCTCTTCCATGGTCCTAGTTCAGTTAGATGTAAGGGAGTGTACGCAGATGGCAGGGTGTCAAAGCAAAGACGCTTTTAGACGCAGTCTGCTTCCAGTGTAAATTCATTACTCGTGCTCTAAACAACTCCTGCGTGTTAGCGATCATTAGTGAGAGGCCTTCTTGTGCTTCTTATGTTCTGTATTTTTCTCACCTCATTGATTCTTCCTCGAACGGCCTGTCCGGTTAGTCTGCCCCTCTCCTTTCCCAAGAATTCCCTGGGATGCCTAAATCTCTACAATGTGCTGTTGCCTGTTTGTGCGCGGCTGTGTGGGAGGGAATGTGTGCTCATTCCGCTCCGGTTTGTGTGTATGTGTGAGGAGCCGCTGCCAGGGAGATGATATTTTTCTTGTCCTCTCCAGCAGTTGGCTTGCAGTGATTTACTCTGTGGCTCTGCATAGCTGCACTCCTCATGGGCTGAAAAGATTGGGGAAAAGTCCAACTCTATTGTCAAGAGCCAAGGAGCTCTTTGATTCGGCTCCAGAAACTCGGATCCTGCAGGTTTAATGAAAGGAGCTTAGAAAAGAACTTCATTTTCAGCCGCTGATCATTGTTGGACATATAAAGAAACACCTCTATTTAAATGGAGTGGTTTAAATAAGGAGTTTTAGATTTCAGACTGCAGGATGTAAATGTTGGAGACCAACATTATGAATTTATATATATATATATATATATATATATATATATATATATTTCCCGTTTTTGTAATAGGAATAAATTATATTTAAATGTTTTTAAATATTTATTGCAGAATTGTTTACAGCATTTTTTTATTATAAATAATTTCCATTTAATTGATTATTTTATATTATTATTAACAATAATGCAACTTAGAGCTACTGTATAGGTCAAGGTCTGGGTGAAAAAAAAAATTCTGTCATGGGACTGTTACTTTTTAAATTGCATGTTTTTTTGATCCTGCTGCTAAATTTTCTAGACAAATGCATAGACATAATCATGAGCAGAAAGAAATAGTCTGTTCTCTTCATTGCTCCAAGGTCGCAGTTTTTTTGTACTACTTAATGCACCTTCTACTGTAGTCAGTATAATGAGGTCATATGGAGAGCATCCTTGATTAAAAAGCACCACACGTTTGCTTGACAGTGAACATCTCGTGCAGCAATCATTCCAGGAACCAGGTGTTGTATTCTTATAAGTGAGTCTATTTAGATAATGCACAGTAATATCTCAGATTAGCTCAAGAAAATTGTGATTGCAATTATTAGGTTGTTGATGCTTAATGCATATTTTGACACACGACCAATAATGCAGTACTTTACACATTGTTGGGTTTTTCAAGCATAATCCGTGTAAGAGTTAGCATTTAAGCACACTCAGTATTCCATGCACTTCACTGAGTGAAAGCGTTTGAGCTGATACTGTTATCACAAATGTATGAGCCAGGTCTCACAGGAAGGTTTTTTTTTTTTCAACCCAGGTTTAATATCTTCTTTCCTCTCGTATTCCCCTCATTTTTGTTCAGTGTGTAGATATTAAACTTGGGAGGTTAGAATTAACCGTTTGGTAGCTGTCATGTGATATTCTGAGGTGTTAGCTGCTCACACATGAACCGTTTCTTCCACCTCATTTATTTTCTGACACGTTGTGTGAATGCGCTTTCCTCTTGGTTTTCAGGGGGGTTCCCATCAGAGATAGGAACTTCATAAAATCTTTCATGTTGTGAGCGAGGAAAAGGGTAAAGGCATCCTGGAGCTCAGTGGATTTATCCTCTGTGAAATATCAATGTTTTGCGTGTTCTGCTGCTGAAGTCGTGATCTGTACAACTAAAGCCAGACGGGATGAACTGAAGCATGATGCAAATCTAGTTTTTAAAGAATACGTGAGAGAAAAATGTTTTTTCGGGCACTTACTATAAAATCTAAAGCTGGTTTGTTTTTACTATGGAGGTTATTTTCTTCTCTCCAGTGTTACTAAGATGCCGTGAAGCCTGCACTGACACAACTCTTCAGTGATGACTGCCTCTCTGGGGTTTAACCGAGCACGGTTATATAAAAACACTCTACCCCTATATAAAAGCTCTCTTTTATGAGCGCCAAACATTTGTCTGTTGGCTGCGCTGAGCATCCGCTGAAAATCTCATCAATCACTTGCGCTGAGCTCTACTTTGAAGATTCTTTAACAGTCCCAATACTTGTGCCTTTATTTACCCGTTTTCCACTAACGTGGCGCCAAAGTTGGTACCCAAAAATGTTGGAACCAATGGTTTCTCTCAGCTTAACTTCACAATGCTTCTGGTTAATGGCACTTCGCAAATTTCCATCACAGAAAAGGTGGTTCCTGAGTGAAAAATTGTGCCAAGCACTCAAACCAACTGAGAAGGACTGTGAACGTCATACGTCAGGGTGTGGGATAATGTTGGCAATTAAGTTTTCAGAACAGGGTGACGCACAACAATTTAGTTGATGAACGTCCCGCTCCTTCACTGCACATCTATTTTTATCCTGAATATGTCATATATATAGTTTTCACTCATCCTGTGCCTTGATGTTTCATTTCTGCTTTGATTTTTGATGTTGTTTTTTTAGTCTTGCCTTTGTTGTTTGCTTTGTAATGGGTTGTTTGTTTTTAAATAGTTTTTCGATTTGATTTATTTCTTTTTTCAGTTTTGTGTTGTACATTTTAAGTTACGTTTTTGTTTTTGGCGAGGTTTGGCTTTGGCAAACCTGCAACATTTTAGCATGAAGGGTTTAGTGGTCTTTGGCGAGAAAAGGCACACAGGTGGAGTGTTTCCTTCAAACTTTTGGCTTTTTGCACGGGAGGTTTGTGTGTAAATGCTTGCTTGTTTTCTCTAGGGATGACTTACAGCGGGAGTGCTGAGGTTGAACTGTTTGTATAATCCTCTCATCAATGACACGATAATTATGTTGTATCACTAAGAGCCTGCTGGAGTACCAGTCCAGAATAATTCCCACCTGAAGGGCTTTTGTATTTAGTCACTCTCAGTCACGCTGTGCGTATATAGACATTAAGATCGGTCGCCCACATTCACGCGCCCGGTACACTCATCTCTCGCCGCGCTCATCTCCGCAGGTCATATCATCATTTTCATCATAAGTATCCTTCTCTTTACATTAGAGCGGATGCATAATGACCAAAGCAATGAAAAGCAGCACTATGAATTCACAATGAACTGACGCAGAAGTTTTTTATTGAGCTTGCTGTTTCAGTTTAGTATGGTGCGCATTAAGTAACGGGTACAGCTTTTGTCAGGATAGATGATGCACGTCTAGGTGGTAAATTTTGATGCCTCTGATAGGTGTCCTCTTTGATTAAACTCACTTTGGTATGTGTAGATGAACACTTCCCCTGATGAGGAGCGACAGCTGCTTTGTTGCAGGAAGAGCTTGTTATCACTGTAAGACAGGAGTGTCAATCTCATTATAATTTAAGGGATCGACCAGTTTTTTTCACACACCTGTCAAATTTGAGATTTTTATTTTTTTTTTATTTAAAAGAAAAGAAAACATTCAAAAGACAGTGTTTGTTTTATAGCACTTTATTTACTTTATTTCAATTACAATACAGAAGGGAGTAATTACACATACCAAATTTAAAATTCTTATTCCTGTCTATATCCTGAAGGTTTTTACGGAGGGATTTGTTCGTATATAATTTGCTTGAAAATATAAATTTGATTCCCCCCAAAAACTGGTTTTGTTTTCTGTCTGTTCTAAGTCATTTCTGAATTGTGGAGTGACTACAGTAAATGAGATACTCAAAATTCCTTTCTGAATTTTTTTTCACTCTAATATGTCAAAAAAATTAAATAAGAATTTTGAAACTGGCTTAATCCAGTGTTTAGATTTTTGTTCTGTATACGCATATTTTACAGCGCATATTTTATTAAATAATGCCAAATTTGCATCTTATTACATTTGCATCGAAAACTTGTAATACAAAAAATGTTTGAATGTAATCAATCAGCTACAGTGGGTAAGTAAGGTGATAACTATTAATTTTTTACCTGTAGCTGGAGTTGGAAGCAATTCTGAAATTCAATTATTGGTATATGGGTCCTTGTGGTCCTTATTGCCGTGAGCCATTTGCACAAGCTACAAAGTATGATGAAAATGAACTATATTTGGCACCCATGTTGTAAGAAAATCTTATTGTTAGTGTATTAGCATAGCACTTTGAAATTTCAGGGTCAAGGTCCTTGTGATCGTGACTGCCTTTGCTGCAGCTGCCAAAGAGTAGGGAGCAATTGGTGAGGTTTTGCAAACACAATTTATTCTGATTTACTTTCTCTGGTGTAAATGTTTTGAATGTGATTCTAACATCTTCAGCTGATGACACAGTGGAGCAGTTTGGGATGACTTCTTGTTGCAATGGTTTAGATCACCAGAAATTCCACGTGAGGTGGTTGCAGAGTCTTGTATTAGTCAGTTCGAATGCTTTTGATGAAAATGTTCATTAAATGTAGTATTTCATCATTTTAGTCAGTTTTTATAAGAAAATAAGATCCTGGTTGAAGATAAGGTGCAACATGATGAAATGGGCTGCCACACGGTCTCAGACTAACATGAGTCATAATGGCGTATAATGAGTATACCGGAGTAGTAGAAACTTTTAAAAATAACTGTGCTGTGAATCCTGTTTTTGTAGATGAATCCAGCGCAGAGGGCTCAGACGAATCCACCGTGGGCCGCAGCTATGTGAAAAAGAAGCTGGAACATGGCTTAACGCGTATCTGGCAGGTAGGGGGAGCGCTCATTTGCTCGATTCCACCTCCTGTTTGTTCACCGTTCCTGCATTAGCTTCATGACTTGCCCTCTCACCCTCTACTCTCTGCCCCCAGGACGTGCAATTGAAAGTGAAAGCTTATTTGCTGGGAACAAATGTGTCCAACTTCAAGTACGACGACTTCATTGTGGTTCTGGATGTTATCAGCAGGTAGGAACCAACTTTCTCATTAGTGCTAATTGGATTGACCTTCGGGGACCAACTTCACCGCTTCCCCCACCATCCCTTCTGTCTCATGAGAATCTCCTCCTAAAGAGAAAACGGGGCCAGGGGGCATCAATGAAACCACTTGTTCATCAACAAGAGAGGTGGTGCGGTCATCCCCATTAACAGGGCTCAATTAAAAGGCCATTTTGTGTGTGAAACCACAGCCCTCTGTATTGATCCTCCCTTGGGGTCACTGACTTGTGTGAATAGAAGCGTCATTTTCTGCCCTCGCTGGGACATGTGATGTGAAGTAACTCTTTGGGGTTAATTAGAAGAGTGAACCGCTTTCTACTTCATTTTTTTTTCATGTCTGTTTTTTTGTTTTTCTTTGCCGACCTATAGGTTGATGCAGGTGGGAGAGGAATTCTGCGGCAGCAAGTCTGAGGTGTTGCAAGAGTCTGTTAAGAGACAGAGTGTCAACTACTTTAAGAATTATCACAGGTAAGATTAGCCTGTTGCCAAACTGACCTCGGTCGTGCTGTAGTGATTATGTAAGCTTTGCAGACTGTAAGCTTTGTGACCACGTCTTGCACAATTTGTATATTCGCGAAATGAACACAACTTTTTAAATTCATTTTAGAGCTTAAATACAATTGCAATTGCAAATGTAAAAAGCTAAAGGCTGGCTATAAACAAGCTTTGTTACAGTCGCATGACTTATATGTCATCAATATCGAGCTTCCAATAACTCTTTCAGTCCTACTTTTAAAATTTACAGTTTGGAAACTTTGAGTTTGCAAGAGTCTGAGTAAAAACACCATGATGCTGTAAAAATGCTGTTTGGAAGTGTTATTGGCACTAAGACCCAATCCCAATTCTACCTCTTACCCCTAAACTTTCTCCTACCCCTCCGTTTGGCATGTTCACGTGTAGGGGTAGGGATGTCTCAATTCTCTTTTGGTTGGAGGGGTAGGGAGTAGGGGAAGGGCTAGATAGCCCTCGAAACAAAGATGTTTCGGGACCTCACTTCAAACGAAGGGCTAAGAGAAATTTCCAACATGGCTGCTCATTTGAGCAAGCAGACCCATAAATGTAAGTCATTTTTGTAATAAGGATTAATAAGGATTTTTATGACAATTTTTCACTATGTATATCACCATCTTTCTTGTGTTTGTGTTTACGGTGATGTTCTGTAAAGAAACGTGCTAGCGGATAGCACCGATCACACAATATTAGGAAATATATTTTTATGTCATATACTCGGTGACTTGACTGCATGTGGTAACGCATTGCTTCTTTTCGCTTACGGCCATATGTGTACATGTAAATGAACGGCGCTTACATCGGCGCATGTCCTCTGACTCAACGTTAGGAGCTAGTTGACAATGGATGATGACGTATAACAGTGTAATAGTGGTGTTCCATTTCTTAGGGGAAAATATTTAACCCTTCCCCTTTTCACTTTATTTCAAGGGGCGAGGGGTAGGCAAAGGGGTAGAAAATAGAATTGGGATTGGGCCTTAATGTCACCGTCCACGACTAGCTCAGTAGTCCCATTTAGCCCTTGTTAGTGTCTGCCATTTTCAAAGCACATAAAAGTTTAAAAATCATGAGTGATTTTGTTCTACAACATAAAACATGAAAATATCTTGACCTTGTATTAACCAGAGACATTTAACCAAAAATCCCAAAAATTTTTTCCAGGTTTAAAGGAGTAGTTTTGTCATCATTTACTCACCCTCAAGTAATTCCAAACCTGTATGAATTTCTTTGTTCTGCTGAACTCAAAGGAAGATGTTTAAAAAAAAAAAAAAAAAAAAGGTTGTAAACAAATCTGTATATTTTTAATAGTAGCTCTAAATATAGCATTGCACTAGGAACGCCAAAGCCACTTAATTTAAGACATATTTATACATTATCACAGTATAGTAGCTTTGTGCTTGAATATATATAAAAGCTAGGTTGTTGACAATCATGTGTTTAAGTACCTGTCACATACTCGAGCCTGAATATGTGTTCAAATTTCTACATTGAGACTAGAATGATGAGAGAATAGGCATATGGGGCTTTGTTCACACTACTGGCAAATTGGATTTGATTTTTAAATCTGATCTACAGGACTGACTCTCTATATTGTCCTTGTACAAAAGTTAAAATGTAATTTTGTGGTCTGTATCCGGTGTATATGCCTCAGTTGCTATAGTAATGATATATCTCAAACCAATGCCAAGAGACAACAACTGTGAATAGCTGTCACTGAAAGGTTGGGAAACTGGTAAATTTGCCTCAATTTGCTCATGTCTTTCACAACAGCTTATTGTGCGTTCAAGCATATACTGTCCAAAATTGCTGACTCACTCACTAAACACAGAATCTTGTGTGGTTGACTAGGAAGGAATGGGTGTAAAATTATATTCAGATGGAGATTATGCATCGTGTTCTGAAACATAAAATAACACTTGAAATGCATTCCAAAAAATTGCTTGTAAACATCATTAATGTGCTTTTTGGTGATTATGCTACAAGCAGCTATAGTTATTTGAATCAGTCACACTAAACAATATCCATCCCTGCTGCTGTAGTCAGCATTACAAAGACCTTTTCAAAGACCTTGCTTGATGAGATGGAGGACGTTGAAAGAGGGCATCTTACCATTATTTCTGAATATTCAAGCAGTTGGATAGCATCCATAAAGCGATTATCTGTCAGTGCCCTGAATGCTTAATCTCTGCTGTCTCTTCATCGCCATTAACACATTGCGCCATTACAATATATATTGTGCCCTCTGGCTTGGAGGACAAAACGGAATTGTTTTTCCTTCTAGTGCTGTAAATCTGAAGCATTTAAAAATATCATGGATTGAAGACATTACTAGAGATGGTATTTAAAATGTCAAACACTTCAAGTCTGGAGTGTTCATCCCACTTTATGATCATGTGAACTGCCGGTGTGTTCTTTAGAGATTAGTGGGGACTTCCACTTTGTGCTTACATAGCGTTCAGCATGAATTATCATTTTTGATGTTGACATTTTGTGCAAGACTGCTTGCATTGACCTTGTCTGGCAGCGGTCCTCTCTGACACTCATCGTAGCATGACTTGCTCTGACCTTCTTCGCTGGTCAAATTTTTCTTAAACGGTTTTTGCCAGCCCATTCCTTATTTAGTGAGTTAAATGGCAGAGGGTCTTCAGTTGACAAAAGCTAACCTCTTGTGTTTTCTCTTTGCACCCCTGCAGAACTCGCCTGGAGGAGTTGCGAATGTTTCTTGAAAATGAAACATGGGAGTTGTGCCCTGTGAAGTCTAACTTCAGTATTGCCCAGCTTCACGTAAGTCCTAACGCCAGAGTTTTTGTTCTGTGCGTGCCTCACAAAGACAATCAACACATGGCCACAAACCAAAAGCACATGAACACGCTTTCTTACATAACAAGCGCTGTTCATAGACACATTCTCATGATTAGCGAGTCAAAAAGTGTTCTTTATGTGAGCAGTGCAGGAAATGAGATCAGTCCACAGTGGGTGGTTTTCTAACCGAACAGAAGGCGTTTTTGTAGATCATCTTCCTTCGGCTTTCCCATCTCGCCGTAATGGAGCGCTTTTATATGCATTTTAAATCTCAGGAAAGGCTTGACAACTTGATGAATGAGGGTAAGCATCATCACTGATTGTATTCCAACATAAGCTGTTTTCTCTTCTAGTCAGGGTGTCATCCGTCTCAAAACAAATTACACCCTGGAAGGCAAGTATATTCACCGGAGAGTATCCGTCGAATAAACCGAAATGCATCTCTTTCAATTATTATATGCTAAGCAGGGTCTTTGGCTCGATAAAGTGTTCTCTGAAAGACCTTTTATGCTGTTATGTTCGGAATATACAGGTATTTTCTCAAAAGAAGTGGCACTAGTTTTGTGTGTTAGAGAAAGGCGAATGGCATAATCAGTGGTGCTCTTTAATGAGCCGCATTTGCATAACGACTTCTTGTTGGAGCTGCAATGTGCAAAGCGGTTTAACTTTGAGCAGCTTTAGGTCACTTAGCGCTCAAAGCTTTTGCACTTTCACCCTTGCAGCATAATTGTTCATTTAAAAAAAAAAAGAAAGATTATATTATTGCTAATTTAGCAGAATTAGATTAAGTATTATTCCAAGCTTAAATTGGCATGTAATATTCAGCTGAAAGCTTAAAAGGTCCACTGAAGCGATGATGCGTTATTTAGTGTGTTGACGTAATTTCAGCTGTAACATTTTTTTAAATGGCCAATTTTGTTTCATTTATATTAGCTTGGGCCAGAGGATAATGTCAAAGGCGATGTCATCAAAATTGCTTATATCGGGGGAAAGCACACGCATGTACATCATCTGTGGATGTTTACGCCTAGTGGAAGGCGTACACTTGTAAATTATGTGTTTTGTTCACTTTCCTCTCAATAACGAAGTAAAAATTCAACAAAATGGACTGTGGTGAGAAAATAGCAATTTAGAACACCTCATATTATATAGCATTACTTATTATCAATATTATCACCAGGGACCAAATGAAGTAGTTTTTTTTTTTAGCTGGAGTGAACTTCTCCAGGAGGTTGCTTTGACAAGCTGTATTGACTGTAAAACCTATGTTTTGACCTGATTTTGTTCAAATTAATGTCACACTAGTTCATTCTTCAATTTCGCTTAAAGTATATTGGGACATTTAGAGTTGCTTTGTAGCCAGCCTTGGACATTCTTCCAGCACATTCTTTTTTTAGCTTTTGATCTGTATGAGTTGAAATCTGATAGATTGGTTTTGTTTTCTCCTCTTTTATCAGGAGTTCAAGTTCATGGGTCAGTGTCGTTCTCCTTCAGTATCTCCCAGCAGGCAGCCGGAATCTACAGAGCTGGTGGAGCTCTCTCTGTTTGAGCAGTACCTACAGGGAGGAAACCCTTTTGAGATGCAGATAGACTATAAGGAAGAGGAGACAGAGGATGTCCTGGCTTCTAATGGGGTATATAGTAGTTTAAGACTGCTTTCATAGCAACATATAGGTTCTAGCAATGTGTGTCAGATTACGTTATACTGTACTTTGGTTTAAATCTCTTAATGCTCATTTAGTTTTCTTTATTTAAATGTGCATATTTTATAAATTCCAGTAAGCCATTTAATATATTGGTATAATATATTGAGTATTTTCCAGTTCTCAATATCTGTTCTGTACTATTTGGCATCAGGCCTGAGCAAACAAGCATTTTATAAGGGTTTAACCTTACATTTCAATTCTTTTTAGATGCTTGCCAAACCGACTGCTGAAAAGGAGAAAATAAATGAGTGAAAATTTGATGCGTAAATATTTTGTAACGTTAAGTGGCTCATTGTCCTTATAACTGTTGACAGAGGCCATTAGTTCTATGTGGAGAAAATACTCATCATTATTAAAGCTCTGATGTGCTTGGCGTCTCAGATGAGGCTTCTGTAATGAAAACAAACGCTGTATGTTGATGATTGAAAGTGCGAGCCCTTGGTACAAGTGCTTTTACCCTGAGATAGAACAAAGTGTTTTGCATAGTAATGCCTGCCGTTTTAAGTATTCCATGCTGTTTTGTTAACCATTTGAATGAGAGTATATGTATATTTTGGGTTTTTATGACTCATTCTGGGTTTCCTTTCTCTGCAGTATGAGTCAGATGAGCTGGAGAAGAGTGTGTATCAGGACTACGACAGTGACAGTGATGTACCTGAGGAGCTAAAACAAGACTATGTAGATGAACAGACAGGAGACGCTCCAGTGAAGAGGTCAGTTCTGAGTCATCATCCAGATGCTCACGTCACACAGTACCACCTCTAGGTTCTGTGTACTAAGTAACTGCCCACCAAATGGCATGTCGACAGTTAGTTTACATACGCACGGTTTGTTTGCTGTCCTGTCGGCATGATCTCATAAATTAGTGTGCTGTAGATGAAAGTCGTGCATGAATCGGTTCATTAACCCAAGGCAAGGTCAGGAGGCAGCAAACTTCTCATTTATGGACTCTCCTTCCCTCTCAGGCAGCAGAAATAGTTTAAATTCACAATGGGTCCAGTGAACACACAAGCTATCATTAGCCACTTATCAGCAAGAAAGGCTTTAATTATTTTATGAAGAATGAGTCTTTTAAGTCCACGAAGCTGCCGTTTAGAGCCATTCAGGGCTTTGAAGTTAAATAAAACAGTCTCAAGGAGATGGACCCTTTTGGATTTACAGCACGTGGTTGTGTTTTGCCAACTACATGAGTGTGCAAACTGCCTTTTTTTTGCATTATGTAGTTACTCTTGGCTCGGTCTCTGTGTCTAAGTGTGATAGAAAGTTTATAAATCAAGGAAATGATGTGATTAAGTAGTGAACCCTGATGAATATTTAAAGCCTGTTTGTTCCTCATGAAGATGACTGACAGCTCTCCCTGCAGTAATTCAGCTGGCACATTCGTGTTGTGACATTTCATTGTTAGAGACTGCCACGTTTTGAGGGCTCTAACGTTTTGCATTTTTAAAATGACATACGTTTTCTTAAACGCAATATGGTGACTCTTGCTCACAATCTGTGACTTCAGTGCTTGTTTAGAATACATCTGGAATATTCTAGGTTCAATACAATTTAAGCTCTGTTGACAGAATTTGTGTTGATAGCGACAATCACCAAAGAAGTAGTTTCAACTTGCCCCTCATTTTCTTTAAAGCAATTTTTCAAACTTGATCAATCATGCCAGTGCATTATTATTGCTACAAAGTTATAACTTTATACACATGATCTGTGATAAATATCATACATTCATCTGTTCTGCAAAACCCAGAACACTCACTTCAGTCAAATATGAACCCAGGTTAATGATGGAGGTGTGTGAATGAGACTCTTCAGTTTAAAAGGTCATTGAACTCTAATGCTGCTAATAATACTGGATCTCAGTGTTGCTGGTCTGTCCTTCCTTAATTAGCATGTCCAGAGAGACACTTCGCAGCCAGAAGAGGTCCGACTACAATCTGAACCGAGCCAATGCCCCCATCCTTACCAACACCACCCTCAACGTGATTCGCCTAGTTGGTGAGTAATTGACCTTTGAGCTTACACCCATGCTTCACTGATACTGCATGATAAAGTTGACCCTAAGCAGAAGACCACAGTTTGCCCTCTAATTAACAGGCTAATAGCTCAATTACTATGAAAGAGGTGCATTCTTGGAGTCAGCTGTGTTCTGTTTCAGCTTCCGGTTATTAACGTGCATGTGCCTGCTCATCTCTTCAGGTTCATTTGAACACATGTTTGACGTGTTGCATGAGATAATGACACTATTCACTTTAAATGTTCAGTTAAGGAAGACTGTATCTAATTGCATCTTAATGGAGAATTAGGTGGTTTAAAATGTTTTGCTGACATCGGTTTATACATCCAGATGTTAATATTAATTAAATACCATCTAGTAACTTCATCTATGTTTTAGAAGACATCTATTTAAATTAGTAAGAATCTTGTTTCTCAAAAATTATTTAACGGTAACAAAACAAAATCTACTTCATTTGCATTCATTTGTCCATTTCCTTTCGTTTCTTGCATGTGAACCTTATTTGTTTGCCTTTCATATGTATTTCACTATTTTTTCTGATTGATTTTGCTTTTATAGGAAAATACATGCAGATGATGAACATTCTAAAGCCCATTGCCTTTGATGTCATCCACTGTGTGTCTCAGCTCTTTGATTATTACCTGTATGCCGTCTACACCTTCTTTGGCCGCAATGACATGGTATGCATTCAAAACCTTTTTGTTCTCCTCCATTGTCGATGTTAATACTTGCCATAATGCAATATTTATTATGCACAATTAGATCCTTGCTGTGCTAGGTTGTATATATTCTCTGGATGGTACATGTTCATTAAGAAAAGCATTCCGGTACGCTCATTGTTTTTTCCTCTAGTGTTTGCAAGCCTCGTGGGCATTGTTCTATAATTGCTTCCATTTTCATGTGAGCAAGTGTTTAGGCGTAGAGTTTGCCTCATGCAGGAGGCTGGACTCTGAACATCAAAGAAAGGTGTAAATGTAAAAGAAATCCCAGTTGCTTATTTGCACTTGCATTTGCATTTCTAAAAATTAATTTAACTCTCATGTAACTTGAAATCTAACTGGCATTCACAAAAGGACAGATATGCTTCAGTAAGAAAATTGCACCTGCAGAAGTTCATGGCTAGAATTGTTAAGTGATTTCAATGCAGACCTTTCTATAGGCTTGTGCCCTCAAGCTACAGTTGAAGCTTTAATAAGCACAGCTTTAGGCTAGATGAATCAGTTTCGAGAGCCAGGCCTTCCTAAATAAAACTAGACAGCAGCTGATTATTTTCATAATTGTCACACTTTGAGACTCAATAAACCATATCTGAAGAGTCTTCAATGTCTTCGCCACAACAGCAGTATCCCACAATGTACCCCGTAGAAAGCAGCTTGTCTCTTTCTCCCCATAGTGCTCTGGTTATTTTCTGTGCGCTGTCCCATATGACCTAACAGCTAAGCCACCTCATCTGCCAAAACGATACATGAATAACACATCTTACTTGGAGTTGCCTTGTTTGCTTCAGTTTCCCAGAATTCTGTTTCAAGACCCCCACCATTTACAATGCAGACGTTTTAGCTCCCTAAGAGTCTGGTAACATAGTAAAGACTTTTTGCTCAAAGACCACAAAAAAAATAGTAACTTTATTCAACAATTTCTTCTCTTCTGGGTCAGTTGGGCCACTGATCTCATGTTGACTATTTGTCCTTGCTACCTTTCTGGGCCTTGAATCTTTTAGTTGCATTGCTGTCTTTGGAGGGTCAGAAAGCTTTCAGATTTCATCGAAAATATCTAAAAGTGCCCCGATTATGGGTTATGAAAGGTTCATTTTTGGTTTTGGGAGTCCCAAACAACAGGCTGATATGCAGGCTTGTATGCATTTATTTTTACCTTACGCTTCCCAAACGATTAGTTCAATAATTGATTTTTTCCAAACCTCTCCAATAATTGGTCGATTTCATTTAAAGCAGTGTGCGTGAACTTTTAACGCTCCAACAACAGCACTTAGTGGTGTGAAAAGACCAACAAGTGGGTTCATTTTCACTCCTTTTAAAAACAACTTGTTTCAATGATTCAGAGTTTACTCTTGTTCTTTTTTTTTTTGAGAGAGAGACAATAACTTTATACACAGTACACTTTCAGGTTTGCAACTTTGCAGGTTGTTTTCATTCACTTGACATGGTCCTTTTGAACACCATTGTAGGTGCAAATGAATTCCTGAGTGCAGAGGGAGTGACATTGAAGGGGCATTGAATTTTCTCACTGTTTTCCACCTATTCTATGTGAGCTGGGAGAATCTGTTGAGGAAAGCAGGCTTGTTAAACAGCATTGGAGGCCATGATAAAGCTGTTGGTTGGGGCATTGGTTTGGCGATGGGAGCCCAAGGGCATCTGACTGAACCTGTTAAAGACAGTACCTGCTGTTCTTGGACTTCTCTTCTGGAATTTTCTGACCTCTACTGCCTTGCAAACAGACTTCAACATTTGCATTTTCCACCTTGTTATACAGCTGCATTTACTTACCCAGCTTGCTGTTGACCACCTCAAAAAGATGTGCATTCTTTGTACAGTAGTCTTCAAAAAGCCATGAACTTTTCCTCTATGAAAAAGCTCAAGAGTTGGATACTTATTGTGCTAATAACATTATTCAGTTTCATTGTTAATATCCTGACATTGTTGAGAACTATACAGCAAAACCAAACATATTAATAACACCAGCCTGTCAGTCCAGGCTTTGATTGGCCTGACCACTGACATGCTGTTTTCTAAATGGAGTCTATGGCCTTCATCAACTGTGAAATAGTGTTTCTGTCATGGGTTTTGACACTCGTCTTTAGTCTTACCACACAAGCCAGGTGGGGTTGAAACATTCGTCTGACGAAACAAAAAGATCTCCACACTTCATCTGTCATGCACTGAATTCTGGTCCCAGTGATGCTTTTATGGCCAAACCTTCAGCAGCCTACAGTGAATTCCACCTTCCGTGTTTTTTCTTCTGATATTTTAGTTTTCATATAATCTCAAAAGTGTTCCATTTGCACACTGTATGCTTTGCAAATATGTGTTTGTTTGCTATGCTGAGCCAGTGCTAAATCAAAAGTAAATGCTTTCATGCTGGTGGATTGAGGCCAGTGCCCTTGTACACTATAGAGCAGGAGTAAAGTCTTTGCACTCTATTTGGCTATCTTATGTGGTTTAGCATCATTATAAGTCAAGAATATTCCTAAACAGACATGGGCCATTGCTTGTGTGCTTTTTTTTAAGCCACTGCTGTTCATAGGAACTAATGTGAACAGATGAGAGATAATTCAGACTCTGACAAGGCAACTCCTCTTTTTTTTTTTTTTTTTTTTCTTTAGTTGTCCTCTGAGTGACAGTGTAGTATATTATCTTTGAAATTTAAGTGCTGACCAGAGAACTTTTTACTTTAGTCCTTACCGAATCCAGCAGAAAATCTGAGGGAGACTGGATACAGCTGCCACAAGCTCAGCTGTCAGAAGAGGTTTGCCTTTAAACCACTCGACAGCTTTGAAGGCACATTAAATAAAACAACACATCTCATCTTCCTCTCTCGCTCTCGTTTTGGTTTTTACACGTTCACCTCTTCTGCTGAGCGGACAGCAAAAGAAAAAAATGCTTGAGGAATGGGTTTCTGTCACTAAAGGAAACTTTTCAAACTCTGAAATAAGTAAACAGGAGCTGTCAGTATCAGAGGAAGCAGGTCTTGAAGAAAAGCCAATGGAGACAAAAAAGTAAATATCATTACTTATTTAAAATATATATATATATATATATATTTACAAAGCGGGTAAAATTGATGTGCTCATTTGGATTCACTTTCACCCATGACTAACTCCAAACACACAAGACATACAAACTCGTATGGAGATGGAGATTGTGTATAGCGCCATTTCATTTAATAATGAACAACATTAGGATCTGAAAGGTCTGTACGCCATTGTATACAGCCGGAGTATCAACTCTGCCATGCACATAATTTAAGATGCATTGGTCTGGGCATTCATTGCTCTTTGCCTCCAGTTAATAACTTTGCTTAAAGGCAATGAATGGAAAGAACGGGGAACGATATGCAAGTGGCTTATCTGAAAATGGATCACCTCCGGGATGATGAAGCGCTTGAGTGTAGAGAAAGGCCTGAGTAGTGCTTTTTAAGTGTTGCAGATAGAGTTAGTAATGGACGGGAAGATGCGACTGTCACGCTAACAGATGGGTCCTTTAGAAACTTTACAAAAATATTCAAGAAAGAATGCAGTTCTATCGTTCAGCCTTTTGTTAATCAAGGAAATGAAAGTGTTAAATTGCACAATACTGTGCTCGCTGTACTTTTGCTTACTCATTGAATGTGTTGTTTTTTTCAATGTATATAAATAAATCATTGTTTAATTAATGATTCGTAATACAAATTCCCAGTACTTACAATACATCAGATATTTCATCCCCAAAAAATTATTTGCTTTTTGTCGATTTTCCTTTTTGTTTCTCAATGCAAAGCACTTCCAATCTGCATCTCTGCCTTCACAAGGCTCTCAACCTGGTGCGGCCAGACAGGTGGTCCCTATCTACTGGGTAAGACTGCGTGGAGCCTGCTGGCAGTACAAATGCCTGACACTTTGTGCTGTGTTTTCACCCCTTTTCTCATATTTTATGTACATATGTTGTACAGATTGCATTGTCCTGTATTGTTTTAGTATGTTATAAAGTAGATTAGTTTCCATGCTACTTTGTTTGCAAGATTTTAGAGTTCACAGAGCTTTTGTCTACCTACAGTAGCTGTAAATAATACACAAACACACAGTAATCCTTAAATCTGTTATAGAGTCATGTACAGTTTGTTATTTCTGCTGTATATTCGGCGCTACCCTATAAAGTTTTCACTGCCATCTATTTAGAGATTTATTGCTCTGCTCTCATAGTAAAATGTATCTTATGTTTGCCTTTCTCTCACTGATGTCAGATCTATTGCATATTAATAACACGTTGGCTTGCTTGCATACATTTCTGCATTCATAAATACATATCCAGTGAAGGTTCTCAGGAGGATTTGCCAGTCCCATTCATCCTCCCCTTTTAATATAAAAGTAAATTGCAATTAATGAACATAAGTCATGAACCACACTTGTGGGAGCAGCGTGAATGAAGTGCAGTTTCCTGGAGCTGACTGGTGGTGTGTGCACTATGGAGCTTTAGAGATTGCAGTTTGTGAGTGTGTGTAAGCCTCTTTCTCACGGGCTGTGTTTTGCTGTCTCCTATAGTATGAGTCTTCTGGGCTGGGTTTGATCAGCAGCAGATTGAGGACAACGCTCAGCCGAATCCAGGAGAGCCTAATAGAGGTGGTGAGTAAAACAAAGCACTTTTAATGCATTTTTACATTTTTTTTTTTCTCACTCCTATGGTTCAGCTTCTCTCTTGGCCTCTCTTATGTAACCATTACGAATCCTAGTAGAAATGGTAGTGTGCATTTACAGGTATTTGCGCTCCCTATATCCTCTCATCAGGCCTATCATCTCTTACCCCCTCTTACTTTCAGCTATAGCAGCCACAGGTGAGTTAATCACCATCAGTACACTTGGATAGCCCTGCACTCTTGTAATGAATGTCCTTTAGTTTCCATGGTTGCACCCATTAGGGCACTCTGGGCCAAAGGCCTGATACCCAGAATGCACCATATACCTCTTTCTCCTGCACAAATAGGCAGTCATTATATAGGATCCATTCCCCCAGGTGTCTGAATGTCAAAGAGCAAGAAAGGATACTCTAGTTTGCATTAAATAATGAAACATGATTGTTTTTATCTTTGCAAGTTATGGTGCTCAGTGGAGTCTGGGAGTATGGCTCCTAAACAGATTTCATTTTGGCTGCATTTTGAGGCAGCTACAGTATATTGGTATCTTTTGTGGATAAGGCGATCCCACGTGTATTTTATGATTAGCTCAGCAAGAAATTTCCATTCAGTATAGCAAACAGAGCCAAGAAGAATTGTTTTCGGTAGTCAGTAGTAGACATGGCATGTCAGGCAATGACAGCAGTGGCCTGCAGCTTGACGTATTATTCTCTGCATGACATATTGTTCTTGACATTATTTTGTGCATAATTTGTTGTTCTTTAAGTATGTGGTACCGCATTTAATTTTATGCTATAGGTATTTTTAACCCACATATATTAAATGAAGAGAAATTAGTATAGTGTGTGTATATGTGTTTATATGTTATTATGTAGATCAGTGGTTCTCAGCACTGGTCCTCGCGATGTCTTTGCGCATTTCGTATGTTTCTCTTGTCATTTGTTCTGTTCGAACGTATGCGCACTGATTCCAGTTCAAAGTGAATTTATACGTTCCATTCAAACTAGTGCGAGACGTAATTTAAATCGTATTCACTTATTTACGGTGCAAATCTGTGAATGAATGTTCCAAAGTGAAGTAACGTTAAACTTTAACGGAAACTGTGTAGGGACCATGTCGATTGGGAACACAGCTCATGCACGGGGCTCTCTTTTAATTAGCTGATTATCAGAATCAGGTGCGTTAACAAAGAGAGACATGCATAATACGCAGAGCAGGGGGGCGCGAGGACCAGGGTTGAGAACCACTGATGTAGATATTTAAATTCAAATTTTATTCGTCACATTCACATACATACATGGTATGACATAAAGTGAAATGTATTGCACGACTGCCCCAACAAATTGACACATTTAGAAAACAATTAAGTAAAATGGCAAAATATAGGTAGAATATAAAATATAAAAAATATATATAAAAATAAGTACAGTAAATAAATATAATATAAAAAATAAAATAGCAATAAAATAAAATAGAATAAAGTAAAATAAAGATAGAATAGAAGTTGAAGTAGAATATGAATATATAAGTATATGTACACACAATAGAAGTAAGAGTGTAATAGTGAAAGTGAGTAAAAAGGCATACTGGAGGCAATGGTATGTCAATTCCACTCATTTATCTCTGTGTAGCCTTCTCCCAACTGCAAATAACAGGTAAATTACAGATTGAGCAGAGTGGAGTGTGCAATGGTCTGAATTTGAGTGGAGTAGAGAGAAGAGTTTAGTGTCCAGAGTGAGTGCAAAACCCGTGTGTGTGTGTGTGTGTGTGCGTGTGCAAAATGGATCAGTACTGTGTGATGTACTGATTGAGAGACAGTATTGCCTGTGGGAAGAAGCTCCTCCTCAGTCTCTCTGTGTTGGCCTTCAGGGAGCGGAATCACTTTCCCGACCCCATCAGAGAGAACAGTCCATTGTTGGGATGGCTGAGGTCCTTCACAATCTTCCTGGCCTTGGTCCAGCACCGCCTGCTGTAGATCGAGTGCAGGTCAAGGAGCTCGGTGCGGATGGTGCGCTCAGCTGATCGCACCACCCTCTGTAGAGCTCGTCTGTCCTGCGTGGTGCTGTTCCTGAACCAGGTTGAGATATTTCCCGTCAGGATGCTCTCTATGGTGCAGGAATAAAAGTTCCTGAGAACCTTGGAGGGCAGTCTAAAGTCTCTATATAGAGATTTTCTTTTCAAATAAATGTATTTTTATGCAGCAAGGGTAAGAAATGCGTTAAAATACATTGTTAGAAAGATTTCTATTTTGAATTATGAAATGTCACATTTTTCTCAAAAATGCTAATCATAAATATTATACGTCTAATAAGAAATTCTACTTCGCTGTATCGATCGTATATATGAAACTGAAGACTGAAGTTGCTGAAAATTCAGGTTTGCTTCCACATGGATAAATTACATTTTTTAAATATACATCAAAACAGAGAACATTTGCTTTAAAATGTAATATTTTTTATTAAAGTGCAGCCTTGCTGAGCATGAGAGACTTGTTTTAAAAATGTTGTAGGGATAGTTCATCTAAAAATTTCAATTCTGTTGTTAATTCTTCAACATCATGTTGTTCACATCATTTAAAACCTCAATTTGTCTTCACATCACAAATTAAATATTTATTAAATGCATTTTTTTGACTGTCCGTCGCAAACAAAAAATATTGTCATAGCTTGATAAGATTATGGTTGAACCATTGATGTCTAATGGAATATTTTGTTGACGTCCTTACTATTTTTCTGGGCTTTGAACATGTCAGTAGCATTGCTGTTTATGGAGGTTCAGAAAGATCTTGTATTTCATCAAAAATATATTAAATATATTTAACTTTAAAAAATGCTTTATAAGTATATTTAAGTCTGGAAAACAAGGTCATTACAATGCATTGCACATTAAATGTATGTGTGCTATTTTCTTCTATTTTCTCATTATTAACATTTGCTTTGCTAGCTACATGTCAGCTAGCCACAATCAGCTGTGAGCTTTGATGATTCAGCTTGATGATCAGCTACTAATGAGCTTTTAGGAAGTAGGCGGCTACTTCCTAAAAGCTCATTAGTAGCTGATCATCAAGCTGAAATGTTAATGCAAATGTTAATAATGA
>JAUYWG010000056.1:11292179-11304774 GCA_034779775.1 Enteromius afrohamiltoni
AAATATACTTATAAAGCATTTTTTAAAGTTAAATATATTTAATATATTTTTGATGAAATACAAGATCTTTCTGAACCAATTTCCTTTTATAGACAGGAAGTTAGGTCTCTAAAAACAGTTACATTGCCATCTGTTTATGCCATGTGTACCCTAACACTTTCCTTGCCCATCACCTGTTTCACAAAAAATTAATTACAAGACTATGGATTATTTTGCCACTGATAAAGGCATACGCTCCCATTATTTACTGGATCATCAGTGGCTCTCCTGCGTATTGACTGTCAGGGGATATCCAAGATCAGCTCCCAGACATTTGACACCTCTTGCATCGCATATCAAGCATTTACATTGTATATTTCAGAAGACCTGGCAGTGCCTCAGGTGTCCGAGATGGTGTTGAGAATTAATAGCCCAAAGACTTTGGAGAGCAATCGTTTATTGGCCTGAAGTACTGGCAGGTTTTTAAGATTGTACTAGCTTTATGATGATGATTTATTGTAGCTGCACATTTCCAAAGCATTGCTTCAAATTTTTTGAATATGAATCTTGTAAGTTCACCAAGTCTGCGTTCATTTGATAAAAAAAAAAAATAAAATAAAATATTTGAAATCCATTTGTGATTGTGAAATATTACTACAGTTTGAAATAGTTGCTATGTTGCTATATAGCTATGATTATTGAGCCTTTAGGGGTTGATAAGGTACAAATCTATTTTTTTTTTTTTCTGTCAGTGTGACTTAAAGTAATAGTTCACCCAAAAAGAAACATTCTGCCTTCATTTACTCACCTTAATTTATTTTCAAACCTGTATGACATCTATTGTGAAGAAATTAAGAACTGTTTTAGTCCATACAGTGAAAGTCAATTTACAATATCATCCTTTTTTCATAGAAAGTCATACATATTTTAAACAATGTGAGGGTGAATAAATGCTGATACATGTTCATTCTATCATTCTAAGGTCCTGGGAGATGCATGGTGTTTTTCTACTGTAATGTTTTCTTTGGTTAAACTATCACTATCTTCTATTTTTTTTAAAGCTTTGTATTGTTCATATCATCATTAATTTCTCATCTTTTCTTAATGGAGTCTCAGGGTTTGTATATAACCTCTTGTCAGCAATCGAAGGGAGAGCTGGAAATTCAGATTCACAGATCAGTTAGCTCCACAGATGGGGAAGGGACCTTGCCAGCTCTTGTATTACATGAGATGCTCATCTGACATAGGAGCGGAGAACTTTGAGAATTGAAATGCAGAACGCGCTGTAGCTCAGAGCGATTTTTCTGCACTGGGATTGAGATTTCCCATGGGTGTGTACACCTACTGTTGCCTACTTTCCAGCGCAGATATAATGATATCACTCTGCGGCTGCTGGAACAGAATTAAAAGCTCTTTAAACATTATTGCCTTTTTTTCGGAAGACCAGAGGTCTTGTGAAATTTGATCTCTGCTTTTCTTGGATAGCACAGATAAAACCCCAAAATGTTTTGTGGAAAAAGCCTTTAGGCTCCACCCCCAACGTGCACAGTGCTATTTTTGTATGACTCTATAAATCTTTTATTACCTAAGATTCACCCTCTTTAAAAGTTTAGCCTCTAAGTACTTCTCTATATGCACACTATTTTTATAAAGACATTTTTAATGCATTGCCCAATTTAATCAAATCTAGGTCATCTTTACAATTTAAGGAAATAACACACTGTTTAGGCACAAGCATATTTTCTGTTTTTGCCAAAGGTATGCTGTTTTTCAAATGTGTGATTCATGGCACACACATGAACAAGGTGGGCGAGACCTCATTTATAAACCCATTATTGCTGCTCGTTCATAATCTCTTTCTGTTCATTGGATAAATCAGTGGGAATCAGTCAGCATTGAACGTGTCTGTTCTCAAGAGGCTTGTGTCACTCAAAGCAGAATGTCTTTTCTTGTCACCTCTTCTCATTTCAGTCCTTCAGTTTTATATCTCTTTCGGTGTTTTCGATTCTTTCATTACTGTGACAAGCTAGTCTTGGTGATTTATCTATCTGTCCAGCCCGATCTCACAGCAATTTGTACATATTTTACGAGGTGGCTACAGTAATTTGTACGATTTTATACGAGCTCTCTAAAGTGCATGTATTTTAAGAGTTACCAATTCGTATGCATTTGTGCAAATTACCTACATAAAACCCCACCCCTAAACCTTACTGAGGATTGTCCAAATGAATGCATGCAAACTGGTCGTGAGAAAGCTGAATTATCTATACTGGATGTGAGCAGTTTCTAAAAGCAGTCAGGTTTTTTTCAGACTGAATTGCTGCTTGACATAACGCAATCACAGCCAATCAGAACATATCTGACCATTTGTAGCTATTTATAGCCATTTAGGCTATTATTATTGAGACTAGGTGTTGATAAGGTACACACTTAAAGGCATAGATCTGTCATCATTTACTCACCCTCATGTCATTCCAAACCTTTATGACTTGTTTGATGTCTGTCAGTCCGTGTTTTCCATTTGATATTTCTATTCTATAATGCTTACTGTCTGTCTTTGGACAAAACCTATGAAGCTTTGGGAATGGTTTAAATGAATAAAAAGTATAGTGCAGTATGAAGCTGTTAATGTAGTTTCATTAATTCTAAGTATAAATTAAAATAATCAAGTCTCTGCTGAGCTCTTCTGGTGTGGTTCTCCTTTACATGGTAACAGTGGCTTTGCTTCAGAATCTCTTCAGCCTTCCAGAAACCTGCCGTTGAGCTCAATTTGAAGAGAGCCTGAGACAGCAAGTGCGTTTACCTGTCTTTGTTTGCACACAGATGTTTCTGTGTGTGTGTGTGTGTGTGAAGTGTCCACTGGGCAGTGCTGAAGGCTTCAGTTTCAGATCTGATAGTGGTTCTCCCTCAGGCCAGCTGCAGTTCTGTGATTAGCACTCTCCAGCGACGCCGTCCAATCCCTCGGTCCGCTGTTCTGTGAAGCACTCTGTAAACACTGTATTTTAGCTTTTATTACCACACGTTTGTGTTCAGGTGTGTGAGCATCTGTTTGTGGGTGTTACCACATCAACAAACCCCTTGTGTGAACAGTGTTGGTAACTGCTTTTGTGTTCAGCAAGGTTGTACAGTATGTATAATGGAACAAACAAAGATTTTATTTGATTCCTTGCCATCATTTTTTTTTTTTTTTTCTTTTCAGTGAGATCAATTTCACTGCTACTTTTACTCCAGCCTTAGATCATCCTACAAAGATCAGTTTCAGTTTTGGTGGTACAAATCCAGTAGTCTTACAGACGAGATGATTTCTGTTGAACTTGATTTGAAAAATGATGTCTTCTCACACAATCAGAGCTATCCAGAGCGTTGTGGCATCAGTCCTGGTCCAGTTCACTTTGAAATCAGATAACACTTACCAGTTCTTTATTTCATTGAGGAGCAGTACTCGGGTCACAGAGGTTCTGGCAGTCAGCTGTCTGGCATGGCTCAGTTTCATTCAACAGCTTGGCGGTTAACCTTAAGCCGGTGGTTGGATAGTGGGAGCCGGCACACTGTGACTTGGCTCATATCACAGACTGGCATGATGGCTGCTCGGGGTGAAGCATCAATTATTTCCTCCCACATTCTGTCTCCCCTGTGTTTATGGCAGTCCACAAGGACATCTGCCTCCATGATTCTCCCACAGGATTAGATCCGGCAGACTTGGGGTAACCTCGGTGTGTGCTGTTCTGTTGTTTGTTTGATATCTGGCCATTTTATAATAAATACTGCTGCAAGAAAAGGAAACACAACACTAACTTTTGACGCATTGAAAAATGTAAAACATTTACTCATCTCTTCAAAAAGTTATGCTGACCGAGATTACCAAGACAAATTTGTACTTGACAACAATTTAATTTTAATTTAAGTTAATTTAATTTAGTTTTATTTAATTGTATATGTTATATTTTAGTTAATATTTTCTAATATTTGAATATATTCACTGTTAAAAGAGGAAATGTGCACATCTATTATTATTATTTAACGCACCTGACATAATTGTTTTTTATCTAAAGCATATCTTTTTATTAATTCTTTTTAAAAAGCATTTAAGGTTTTGAGATTATTTCTGAAGTATCAGTCCAGAACCAGAAGGATGCACATCAGCTTGTGCACAAATTCCTAAATCGACAGCCAATTGCCTGTGACTTTCCCTCGGGTGATATATGATATCTTTGCTATTTCAAAGAACCACCTTTATGAGCTCCATAAGCTGTTGATTTGATTTCCTCCATCCCAATGAAGCAACAGAGCCTCTTCAAGATCCCAATTCCCGTAAATTTGAGAAATGGACATTTAAGAGGTTCTAACGCATGGATAAGAAGACCTGACACAACACATGCAAATGAGGCCTCTAATTCTTTATGACACCCGTCTAATGAGAAACAAATTTGTGAAATTAGGAGAGGAAGAAGAAACGAGCAGAGAAATGTATTTGACAGTAATTGCCAACTGACATTTCTGCCCTGTTTCTTACAGAAACCCTTGAGAGTAAAGATTCAAAGTAATATTGAAGCCAGTGCATTGTAAACACACTTAAAAGAGGAAGAGCCCATTATGAACGATGCACCTTGGGAAAACCATCTTTTTCATTTGACATTACAGAGCCAAGATGTTTTTCATTACCACAAACATACTGCATGTGTATGACTAGAAAGATTGTTTAAAGATAAGTGCTATTATTTAGAACATCAATGCGTAGATACTTGAGATTATTATTAATACATCAAAGATTTCCTGACATGTTTCCCTCAGTGTCAAGGTGGATGTTCTGTAACCTCGTTATAAGTAATGAATCCAACATGTTAACATGTTATTTGATGTAATGGTATTGTAAATACCGTTGTACCGCAATATAAATCTTTTTCTATACTACCGTGGTCGCATGACTCGATAAAACGATGGAGCGAACGGGGGGTTGCGGGAACTATAATTCCTACCATTCTTTGCGGTCTGTTATCAGTACAGATCAGCGTTGCCAACTTAGCGACTTTGTCTCTATATTTAGTGACTTTTCAGACCCCCTTGGTGACATTTTTCCTTAAAAGCGACTTGCAAAAAATCTAGAGACTTCTTGGACAAACCTCAGCGAGTCTCCGGCGTATAATGGGGTGCATTTCAGTCACTATTTCATATTCATTCAGTTTTTCTGACAACAGAAACCATTAAAAATATCAGTGAAAACAGTTATATTGAGAATTAGAGTGCAAAGTTTCGTACGCCATTGATATGTTCAGTGTAAATGATTCAATAAATACCGTACCGTGCCATTCATACCGAGGTATTACTGTACCGTGAAGTTTTGATACTGTTACATCCCTATTTGAGACCCGAGCAGGTCATCCAGCAGCTCTAATTATTCTATTTGCAGCATATCAGGCCATGTCCACACTAATAAGTTTTCGTTAGAAAACGCGTCTTTTTCTCTCCGTTTTGCCTTCCGTCCACACTGAGACAGCGCTTTTAGTCGAGGAAAATGGAGCTTTTTGAAAACGCTCTCTAAAGTGGATCAATTTGAAAACGCCATTTTCGCATCACAGTGTGGGCTGTGAAAACGAAGGCTTTCGAAAACGATTGCGTATTTTATTCATATGATGCAGTCATGCGACCAATTCAACTAAGATGGTGGATGACATTGTACAGCAGTTGATTTGTTTTCTCTCAATTTTGACAGCCCTATTAAAGATTACTATCAGTTTGTACATGCTCCAGCTCATTGTTAGTCCATTTAAAAAAACTTGGTGCTTTTCCTCGACACAACGTTTCAAAGAACCGGAAAGTAAATAAACGGCATACTGAAAGGACGCAGATCGAATCTTATGTTTCAAGCATGCGCACAACAACGTAAGTGTTTTCAGTCGTTTTAGTGTGGATGATCAACTCTTTGGAAACAATTGAAAACGATAGTGTGGATGTTGAGCGTTTGTAGACGAAAACGCCGTTTTCAAATTTATGCGGATTAGTGTAGACGTAGCCTCAGTTTCTACAATACAGACAAATCCCAACAACAGCAGTTATGATTTAAAAGGGTGCTCTTCCAACTGATCCATGTTTGAAGTACACTATTTTTCCAGTTGATACCATTATGATGTTAGACCTCAAATCCAGGAGGATTAAGAACAGTTTTGTGGGTATAAATCCTTGAATGCCATCTTGGCCACAGAAAATATTACTTACAAATCCATGGCTTTGAGGATATACCACAGAAATATTGTAGTACAGTGTTGGCGGTGTCTACCATGTTCTTGTTTTGTAAGGAAGATCTTTGTAGTAGTAGTCCTGGAAAGTAGAGATTTGTCTCCGTATATTCGCTGTTACTTCTAAAATAAGCACAGTGTATCTCTGAGAGAGCAAAGGACACAAATGTTATCAGCTCAAGAAAATGAGAATGTCACAGACCCAACATTTCCAGACATTTCAGCAATTTTGAAACTAGAGTAATTACATACCAGTAGAGCCATGTTTGCTGAAGATGTCAAAGATACCAGTATTGCTGCTGTTTCGAGAGCTTTTTATTAAGCCTGTAATTTGTGAACTGCTGGCTTAAAAATGTTCTTCTCTCAGCACTGCCTTTATCCATGCTTCAATACATTTAGTTTGAAGATTGATGCTAAAATTACAGTGTTTGTTTGTAGCACAGATGTCCTCCTAATTGTGTTAAGTGGTGTTACTGCAGATTTTTACAATGAACCAAACCCTGCATCTTGAATTTTTGAAAAATAATTAAAATGGCTACATTTAACGGTTCAGTAAGGCACTCATTACCACAAAATAAACCCCTACAGAGTGATCAAGATGGAAAGTGGCTAATCTAAGGCCACTCAAGATTGATTTGAGGGGAAATTATTTTACAGTGTGACATAAAAAGAGACCACAGAATATATCAGGACAGGAATTTTCAAATCTTTTTCAAAGATGATGTTTTTATTTTTTTCATATTTTATATTCAATAAATACTGTATGAGAAAATATTTGAGCTGTTTGGAAATAAGATTGGCTTTTAATTAGGGCTGGACAATAATTCGATATCAATATATATCGCGATATTTTTTTTTTTCAATAACGGTGATATGATTTTTAAACACATTTCTGATATTTCAATATACAATTTAATATAATGTATATATAATTGTATACAGCGTTTGCGTTGTAGCGTTTGTCACTGAATGACGTTTAGTGCTCAGCCGTCAGAAAGAGCGGAACAGAATTGCGTGATGACATACTGTACATCACAGACACGCTGCCAGCGCTCAGCAGTAGTTGGTTTGGTTAAGCTCCGTCACGGAAAGTTTTGGCAACAAAATGAGTACCCCTGACCGCAATACAGATGTGGATGAACTAGCTTCCATAAGTAAGAAGTCAAAAATAGTTGATAAGACAGGAAAGACTAATTCAGTGGCGTGTGGAATAGTGATAGTCGTTCTTGAACGAATCTTTAATGTGACTTGGGAAGAACGGGTGTGATTAATTCAGTCGCATCCATTGTGTGTGTCTTCTGCATTTTTTTTCATGAGGCTTTTTAATATTGTCCATATCGATATTGGAATTATATTGTCAAAATTAAGAAATATATCGTGATAGAAATTTTTGTCCAGCCCTACTTTTAATTACTGTACCAGATTAAAAATGATGTGTGTTTTAATAAAAAAGAAATTGTAGATGTTTGATATTATTCTGTATGTGCTCAGTATAAGAAAAATATATCTACTAAATGTGCTCTACTCTAAGCTGCAAGAAATTCTCTATTCATCAAGATAATACAAGTAACATTTTCTTTCTCTAACCTTTCTCAGAAATTCTGAAGGTTGCAGGGCTATCACAATAAATATTGGATTACCGGCAAAACTGGATTTTCTTTTGTTTATATTGTTTCCTGCAACCTTTCAGGTTCGTGAAGGTTGTTTATTTTTTTCTGAGCTATGGGTGTACTTAAAATGCATAAGGCTCACCTGCAGACGCTGTGTGAAAAGTCTAATACGAAAGCTCTGTTTACGCGTGTTGCTTTTTACCTTATCAAAGCATGTGGAACTGACAAAATCAGACCACTCTGTCTAGTTTATGGGTTCAAATACCACCTGGTGGGAGCAGGCTCTAGTTAATCAAGCAAATAACAGCCATTTGGGCCTCTTGCTAAACCAAAGTGACAGGCAGACACAGTGATGGGGACCTACTGGGCTGTGTTCTCTGTTCTGTTACTAGACGAGAGTAGGGCACACACACAAAGACAGAGAGTTAATTTGTGTGACAATACTCCGGCGTACTCCCACACGGGCGTGAGGATGCTAGCTCAACGCTGATGGACTACATGAAGATTAGAAAAGGAGGTCAGCTGGGGCCAAAGGAAACATAGCACTCTGTGTGAGATATGGTTGGGTGAAAGTAGGAGGGAGGTGTAAAGAAATGCTGGAAGAAAGTCAGGCAGATTTAGTCTTGGAAAAGGCTTTAATGAGCAGAGCGATTCAGGGGACTTGAAGAGTGCCTGATAGAGATGAATGGGTTTGTGCTTGCAGTTTGAGTGCATGCACAACTCATCAGCATTGAACTATAAAAGGTGTTAACGTGGGAGCTACCACAAACATTCACGTAGAAGGGTGTTTCTGTACCTAGGAGCATGTTTCACATTATTTCTAGTTTATTTGATTTGTGTTTCAACCTTGCCAAACAGTAAACATCAAGTATACTGTATGAATCGCAGGAGAAATTCTATTACGTGTGGAATCCTTTTCTGAAAGTTGTAAGCATTTGTACCACAAATTATGTATTTTTAATAGCATTATTTCTCCTAAAGCTTGAAGCAAATTCTACAGCTAGCATTTTATACATGTACACTTGGGCTGACGTGCTGGTGCTTTTTTTTTGCTTTGCTTTGCTTGCTATTTAGGAGCCTGGATGTGGATTTTTCACAGCAGGATCCACTTGTCACTTATTCTGTATGAACGACTTTCATATGTAATTTGAACAAAAATTAAGTTCTGTAATAAAATAAAATACATTGTTTTTTTTTTCTATTTACAGAACATAAGTATATTTTAAGTTTGGAGAGATTCATTTTTCAGAATGAATTTATTATTGAAAATTAATTTAAAGATTGAATGTTGGGATTGAATTATTTTTGGATTATTTCAAGAGTGAAAAAACTATGACAAAATGACGTTTCCATGACAAAAAATGTATTACTCTTTATGTTTGTTTATCCCATTAAAGTTACTTTTAATTAATAACAAAAAATTATTATAAAAAAAAAGTATTGTGAATGTTTTCACTTTGCGCTCTGCTTGATTGACATGTATGCACATGCTTTATGATGTATTTAGTTTAACCAGACCAGTGACCTTAAATCAAGTTTTCCGTTAGGACACACTGTTATGAAAAGGAAATGCAGATATTATCAGAATGTGACTCTGGACCACAAAACCAGTCATGAGGATCATAATAACCTAAGTTTTGATACATTTATAGTAGGAAATTTACAAGATATCTTTGTGGAACATGATTTTTACTTAATATCCTAATGATTTTTGGTATAAAAAGAAAGGAAAATCAATCATTTTGACCCATATAATATATTTTTGCCTATTGTTTAAAATGCTACTAATGGTCCAGGGTCACATATAACTGTATAATGCATGTGCATGGGTTTTATATTTTTTTTTATGGAAGTGTGTTTCACTCTACATTAAAGTGACCGACTAAGTTTCTTTGTGAACAACACAAAAGATCATACTTAAGAGCAATACAATTTGTGACCTTTTTGTCCTAAAATGCATTAAAACCATAAAGGGGTAAAATTGTGTTTGCAGCTTCCTGCACTGTCCCAACTGTAAAAAAATAAAGATTAGAAGCTTAATAAGCATAAATGCATAATGCGATCAAATGTGCCTGCAGCAAGAGATTCCATTTGGTTTGGTGCGCATTAATTGCGTCTATTCCCTCATCGAGTTTGTCAGTCAATATTTTAAATATGGCCATGTCAGGAGCCTGACACATTGAGCTTTTGCATAATGCTTGATTGAATATGTATTTTGTGTGTTGATTTTGTTGAAGCACTTGATGAAGTTCGTGTCAATTAAATCACTATGCTGTGAATTATTACGAGTGCGCTTGGGTCAGCAGTTGGCTTTCAACTGATCACCAATGAATGATTGCACATAACATTTTAAATGCAGCGGATTGTAATTAGACATGCATTATCTACCCTCATTTACACATAATTGTTAATAAGTCGCATGGAATTTTATCAACAGTTTTCACGCAACACTGAAATACCACTTTATCTTTCAGGATCATATTTTATGATGCTTTTAATAAGAGCAAAATATAAGCCTTTTCTTTCATTTTCATTGTTATTTTGCGCAGAGTTAAGTCTGAGCGATTCATTTCATTTGGGGCAACTCATATTTCGCTGTTAGGGCTTTGTAATTAAATTCAGCTATGTTCACAATGAAATGGATTATTCCTGGCCTTACCATTGCCACTCATGCTCTTTTTCTTCCCTTTCTAGAAGCTGATTAGATTTAAGCATTTTGAGGCTGTGGCGAATGCTAGACCATTGCGGGTATTTCGCTTGTGTGTTATCAGATTCCATTTCTCTTTTTCACTCTCTGTCTTTTCTTTTCCTTTTAATAAACACCAGCCTGAGCTCTGGTTATAGAAGCGCCTTAGCCTTCAGTCTATTCTCAGTCAACCAAAATTGACATGAAAAAGTTACCGTTTTGAAATAAGGTATTGATTTTTTTTTTCTTTGAATATTTGTTTGATGACCCATTTTCCCTTTACATTTTAGCTCAAAGGTAACTTTAGTGCCAGATACGGCGATAATTATGAAGCCTGGCGCATTTTAATGCATCCAGATAGTTAGAGTGATAAATCATGGTACGGTATGATTCCTCCTGGTCCGGTTTACAGAGGTTGCACTATACACTAGCTATTAACCACCAATATTGTCTGAGGTAAAGTGCTAAAGAAGCTCATTTCTATTGAGTTTTGTTTTTTTGGTTTTTTTTTCAGACTGACTGAAGCAGTGTTCAATGTTTAAACCATTTTTATTTTCAGCATCTGTGTTCAGTGTTCATCATGTTCAGTTAAAATTGCAGAAAATAATTTAACAAATGTCAAATCAAACAATTTTTGACCAGTAATGTGTAGCTCATGTGTCAAGAAAATGGATTTGGCCCACATTACTCTCACAGAACTTTTTTTAACCATAGTACAAAATACAGTAAGACCATATACGTATGTAAGAAATGAGCCAGAAGAGCAACGTCTTATAAAAAAAGCTAAATTGAAAGAGTGGCCTAGTCACAGTGCCATCTTGAACCTTATAGAGATGATGTGGCAGGACCTGAATAGAGCGATTCATGCTTGAAGAGCTCCCAATCTGTCAAAGTTAAAGCAGTTTTGTAAAGAAGAATGAGCCCAGGTTCCTTCACAGTGATGAGCAGGACTCGTATCGAATCACAAGTGGTGATTCTGACTGCAAACTTGACGTTGAGTTTGAAATCATGCATTTACAAAGTTCTACAAATAGGCAATAATGGAGAATGATATGCAGATGTATATTTTTTCACTGCATATTAATTCCTATGTGTTTCTTATTACTCTTGCAAAATTGTCTAATTTTGTTGCCCTCGTCTTGGATGTTGTGCATGTGGTCTTTTGGTAGACGAAAAGTAGATTGACTTATTTTAAGATCTGCATTTGTATGATTGCTATTATGGCTTTTTTGCAGGTTATTTTTTGTAGATGAAGCTAAAATGATTATAGGTGAGTAGGGGCTATGGGATTCCATAAACTGCAGCGTTCTCTTTTAAAAGACGAGTTCACACGTAAAACAGGTCTTCAGTAGCACCCTGGTGTCCCTTGCACTTCCCGTCTGACAGATTATTCATTTTACCAGCATGAGGCATCATTATCATCATAGTCTTATAACAGATTTATTGTACAGTATAAGTAATAGTTTTTGTAGGATGTCTTTAGCATACTTTGTGATTAGCAGTAGATGTTCAAACTAAAAAAAGAGATGCTAAGCCACCAAAGTCTGCAAAGTTATATTCATATGCAGATAAATGAGCGTGTTTTATGCAGGACCATCTGCCAAATCTATTTCCTGTTTTGTCTTAGCTGTACTTTAATCCACGTACCTTTTCGGATCCTTGTAGTTACTCATGCATGGTTCTTTCAAAGTAAGAAATCTTTGTGTGATATAATGTTAACTTCCCAAAGGCAGACATTCTGTGGAACTGCAAAAAAAACTGAGCTGTGAAATTTCATATCAGCCTAATTTTAATAAGATGATCGTAAAGTGTAAATGATTGCACCTTATTCATTTGTTCTAACCCTGCTTTGGCAAGGATCTGCACGTTACCAAAACTTGTGACAGTTGAATTTGTCCTAAACTTTTGTTGTCTGTGCAAGTTTATTTCCACAAGCTTCTATATTACAATTGATGAAATGCAATTCCTGTATATTGTTATTAATACATTAAATTACATTATTTTAATGTAAATAATTTCTTGAGGGGGGGTAAAAAAGTTTGATGTGCTATGTACACAATAATTCAGAAGTTTGGGTTGTGTACATA
>JAUYWG010000056.1:11304874-11316969 GCA_034779775.1 Enteromius afrohamiltoni
CCACATCATTGCATTCAGTTTTTATTCACAATTTGTTTAGTGTCCCAACTTTTTTGGAATCCGGTTTGTATATATATGCGTGTGTGTGAGACCCTGGACAACAAATCCAGTCTTAAGTGTTAATTTTCCGAAATTAAGTTTTAAACATGATCTGAAAGCTTAATAAATGAGCTTCCCATTGATGTATGATTTGGATGGATAGGACAATATTTGACCGAAATACAACTTTATGAAAATCTGGAATATGAGGGTACAGAAAAATCTTAATGCTGAGAAAATCACCTTTAAAGCTTTACCGTTAAATCTTATCAATGCATATTAATAATCAAAAATGAAGTTTCAATATATTTTCGGTAAGAAATTGACTAAATACCTTCATGGAACATGATCTTTACTTAAGGATAACTAAGGATTTTTGGCAAAAAAAAAATATATATAAAATATAATCTAATAATATAAATATAATATATATACATTCTTATGGTAACTTTGAGCTATAATATACTATAATCTGAATGAATTGCAGTGCCAGAGCCAGTAAATTCTCATTAACTGAAATAAAATCTAAGCACATAGTCATGTGCAGTGGACCTTGTGTTGTTGAACCTATGCCCACTCACACAGCTGCATGTTTAAAGTGAGATAATTCAGGTTAAGTGCTGCTCCTCTGGGTACTGCTGTGGAGAGACTTGTGGGATTTGAACTCTTGAATGAAAGCCCAGTACAGCTGTCACTGTCCCCTGTCACCTTGCTATTTCACATGCAGCACATTAGGAATGCATGAAAATGCCACAACTATTTTATAATATACTTGCCCAATTGTGACTTCAGCTGAAGCAAACAAACAAGTTTATGCCCACAAGGAGCAGGCTTGATTGATATGTTTACACTGAGGTTGCTAGTTAGCTTTCTTCATGCAGATTTGCATTCTTCCTCCCAATTTTTTTTCGTCTTGCCTAATGACTGTGCCTCATGAATTCCTCTGGATTGAAAGATCACAGTATCAATTATTTGTCAGGATCTGAATTATTACAACGGTCAGGCTTTGGGAATCATATGAATTTATGGAGCAAGTTTATCTTAAGTTATCCCATGTCTCAGTTCAGTTTGACTGGACCGAGGGTGTCTCATTTCTTTGCATGTCCACGTCTCTTCTGTAACCTCTGCTCATTAGCCTGTATGAATTTTGCATAGAGTTGGGGAGCAATTTGAATGGCTGGCACATATACTGAGACAAAAAACCTCAGAGAGCAGATGGGGTTTCACAATTGAATTATCTCTTTGGCTTATTTGCTGAGGAAGCTCGGAGAATCCTGAAATATGCATAATCATGTGGATTTACATAAGTTCCTGATCAGAGCTGCAAAGTTTTAGTGAGGAATCTAATGGAGCTTGGCTGCTAATGAAGAAATGAGGCTCACCTTTGTGCACCCGATTGACGCCGCTGTGTCCGTTTCTCCTGGTGCCATCAGTGTAACCCTGTGCCAAGTCTGTTTGTTGAAGCCAATTTGTCTGGGTTTGCCAAGTTGACTGAATTAATTATGTAACTGTGGAAATACTGCAGTGACTCACACTGACACTTGCTCTATTTACAATTACAAAGAAAATGGCATCCAGGTGCCTGGGCCCATAAAGGATGTTTGCCTATATATGTCACAATTAGTGGCTTGCATTATAGAGCAGGGATATGCACTGTTATTTGTATGCCATGTACTGGGTGAACCAGTTTTTTTTTTCCTTCTATTGGTTAAAGTAAGTGGTTAATTTTTTTACAGTAATGAAAATTGCCATAATTTAAATGTTATTCTCAACCTTTATGATTTCTGGGGGAAATTTTTAACAAAATTCAACCACTTTGACTTGTTTTATGGGGTAAATAAAATATATTATTTTTCTTAAAGGGATAGGGATTTAGTGCACTAAAAATTTCTTAAAGGGATAGTTCTCCTAAAAATTAGCCCATGATTTACTTGCCCTTAAAGCATCCTAGATGTATATACATTTATTCTTTTAGACTAATACAGTTTTATATATAGATATAATCACAGTGTAAGGTTAGATACGTTTTTTTTTTTCTGCTAATGGATTTAAGAGAGTTGAAATTGAGGCCATTTGGAGCCAATACTGATGACAGCTCAGAAGTAACATTTCAGTTCTTTAGGATGTGGGTTACACCTTAGTGTGTGTGTGTGTTTTATCATACAGCTTTTTCTTGCACTGCAAGGCTTGTTAGAAATCAAAAACCTTTCTGTTAGCATTGCTTGAATGGTTATCAACATGACTGAGAGCAGATAGTCTGAGCTATGTTTGCTTTGATTAGTTTCTTGGTATGAACTCTTACACTGTCTCTTGCAGGGACTATAAATTCTAATTACATACTGAGAAACAGTAATCTAGACACCAGCGCTTTTGTGTTCTTCTTAAAACCATATTTCTAAGCTGTAAAATAACTTGATATTTTAAAAATTAATTCAGAAGATTAAAGGTAGCAAAATAACTCTGACAACTTGCGCAGCAGTTTTAGCGCTCTTGGCTTAGTATCAAAATTCAAGGTGCGAGCCCACAGTACATGTAGTCCTTGGCTCTCAAACGAGCAATATGTCATAGCGTTAAGAAAGTTATGGGTGGGTTTTCCTGTCACAAGTGAAAGAGAAATGGGCTTGAGCACAGCTGAATCAACACCTCCATGAGCAGCCGGCTTATACAGTGTAGGTTTTTGTACGTGGCACGGCTTTATCGAGACATCTGCACTGCAGAGACAGTTTCTTTGTATAACCTGGATCCTGTAGGTTTGAAAAACCTGGTCCGCCAATATGGCTCTAGTGAACATTAATAGGCTGATGTTTCCGTTTCTCTGATTCTGTGATTAATTTACACCTTTGTTGGGATTTCTGGACTCGTACGGCATGCAAAAACTAAACCACCTCTAGCCCGTTCATGACCTCTCATCCAGATGGTTCTAACACCACCCAATAAGAACGCTGTGATTAAGACAAACCATTAACAGCAAGCACTCCACACAAGGGAGTACCCAACACAAAACGGTTAAGGGTCAATGACAACTAAGAGTGTCCCCTATAGTGCAATCATTTAACAGTCTAGCTTAAAAGAAGTGTGAAGTTTGTTTGCAAATATGTTACATGAATTTTCAATCCAAAATCCTGTGATGTGACCAATTAAGAAGTAATCTATTTCCTTCTTGAGTATACTATCAATCATTTTTTAGAAAGATAGTGAATATTTATTCATAAATAATGTTGTTGAGGCGTTATGTTCACTGTGGTGTGTGAGTGTTATTACCCTGACATTTTAGACGCATTCAAGTCAATGTATGAATTCCATTTGTAATGTTTTCCTTTGTTGTTTTTTTGTAGTATTTAGTTATGAATCATTTTTTATCATTAATGAATAGAAACACTGACCCATATATCATCATGATCTGTTTTTTCCAGGAGTTTGAGAAGTTTAACCAGAGACTGGGAGATGTGTCGAAAATAGTTCGGATTCCTCTGCCTGTGTCCAATGTCTTATGGGAGCACTGCATCCGTCTGGCCAACAGGACATTAGTGGAGGGGTAAGTGGGCTACCAAGCTGAACCAAATGGGTGTGGGATGTCTATGAGACCACCTGCTCTCAGATAAATCTCCTACCACAGAGTGTTTTTGTTGGAGTACTGGCCATCACAAACCACTCAGCCCTTTCCCAAACAAAGAAAATAGCTTGCAGGAGCATTTGGATCACATACAGGTCCACTGAGTTCAGCAATGGCCGGAGAAACTCTTTTTACTGTGGCAATACCACTTCACATTGGTAGTATTGATGGTAATAGAATCTTTTGTAAAAAAAAAAATTTCCTTTATCTATTTATTTCTCCACTTAAAGTTCTCATTAAAAAAAAGTATTTACCGCTCAGCTTGTCTACAAGGTGTTGCCTATATTGTCGAATATTATATATACTTTATTAAATATATTACATATTACAACCACAGAATACAGCATTGTCACCGTCTTGCTTAGTATGTTTGTTATTGCGCTTTAATTGGTGTCCCAAACACAGCACTTCCCTTTCAGGCCAAAGAGCTCAAGTTTAGTCTCATCAGACCACAAAATATTCCTCCAATAGATTTCATGTTGTGTCACATGGCTTCCAGCAAATTCCGGGCTGACTTCATTTTGGCTTGTCTCAAAAGTGACTTTCTTCTGGCTGATCTCCCAAAGAGGCATAAGATGTCAAATGCTCAACACTTGCTGTTGTCTAGACAGTTTTCCCCCTTTCACTCAGACAGCTCTGGAATTCCATGTAGTCGGTCATTTTTCTCACAAATGTCCTTTTTATCCAGTTGCTTGGTTTTGTAAGATGGGCTGACCTTAGAAGTGTTTGGGTTGTGCCACGCTCTTTCCGCTTTACTTTAATAGATGTAGAAGGTTAAATGCTTTGCCAGTCTTTTCATAACCATCTACTTTCCTCCTAACAGCTTCTTCTTGAAGTTCCTCACTTTAAATCTTCTGACAGAGTCAGTGATATTCATGCTACTAGCAAGCTCAAGTGAACACTAGTGGATGTGGCATGAGTACTATATGTATCTCCTACACTGGTTATAATTGAATTTCCTATCTATAGTAATTAAACTGTGTTTAACAGAAAGGATTAAAGTAATTTTAAATAAATGCTTTCAATTTTAAAATGCATTTTATCCCTGTGATGGCGAAACTGAATTTTCAGCAGGCAAACATCACTTGATCCTTTATAAATCATTTTAATATGCTGATTTGGTGCAAAAGTAATGTTTCTTTTTATTTTCAGTAACACATTATTGCTTGATGTTTTTGCGTAAACCGTGGTACTTTTTTTCAGAATTCTTTAATAAATTATATATTTTCTATAATTTTCTTGTACAGCGCCTTTCGATATTCACCTTTAAAGCAAAGATCTGAGAAAACTCAAATGCACCCATTGCCAGATACTTTTAAACTACAGCTATATGCATTAAAACAGCCAGCTAATCTGAATGAAAGGTGTAGCTACTCCTGTTCCGTATTCCTCTGCTTAAATTTGTGAATTGTTTTTATGAGCATGAAGAGCTTTTGGCCTTTTTCAATTATGGCTTGGCTGGCAGTGATTGTTTTGAGGGATGCAAATCCTTTATCTGGGGACTCGTGGGTGTGCGAAATCTTGTGCTACATGTTGATGATATTTGATTTGACACAAGAAACACTGAGAATTTTAGCTGCCTCATCGATCTTGTGTTCGGAAAACAACTCTTTTTTTCACTGTATTTACGTGTAGTGCTTTCCCCAGTTTTACCTTTCTCCTGAGGCATGCTCCTGTAGATATTGTAAAAATGCATTAGTTCGGCACATGTCAGTGATGACTTTGTGCCATGAGCAGAATGCCTTTGTAGCTTTCAAATAGCTGAATATATAAATCTATCAATGTTGTTTGATTTCTTAATATTTATTTTTCCTTTTTGTTTCTTCTTGCACCATCTTTCTTACGCCCATCTACTTGTCACTAGTTGGGAACCGGATTATTGTAAATGGGCGACAGGGAAGTCTGCGGTGCGACAAGCATGCATGTCTTCTCCAAAGAGCTGGTTGTCAACCTGTCTTCCATCACTCCTTACCCCAGTATATTATCTTCAGTATGCTGGCAATCTTGAAGCTCACAGACCTGCAGAGAAGCTCTTATATTCTTCACCCCTCAACAAAATGGAGATTTGCTTGAAGCACATTGACATGACCTGACAGGCACCTCTTGACTTCTGAGAGGTTCTTTATAGTAATGCTTCACTGTAGACATCTGGATTTAGTCGCATGTGAGAATAAAACGTGTCAGAATAATGCATTTCTCTAGTGTGTAATCCATTGATTATTCATTTCTATAGCTCGGGAGTGCATAAAGAAGTAATCACACCCTAAGCAGTGACAAGCAGGCTCTTTTGAAACCGCTGAAAAGCCCAGTGCAAGCTCGCGATAGAGTGCATAGCAACAGCACAGATGGACAGATGTGGAAAGATTGTATGTTCCTAGAATATTTAAGAACGCTTCTTCTAAGAGAATCTTCTACAAGCACCTGTATTGTTCATCTGGGCTTCCACAGGCCGAATGTTTGCTTTGGTCAAAGTCCCTATTTGGTGCTTTCCTTAGTAGTTTGTCCTCTATACAGTCTGCCGCACATTAAGACTCAAACACCCTGAGCTATTAAACCAGGAGCTGGACATTGTTGCAGGGGAAGTGAGGATGCACAGTTAAAAATCATTGGAAGGAAATAATTTATTTTGTCAATTAATTAAACAGATATTAGTAAAAGGTTTAGGGTTTTAGTAACATCATCGTAATCATTTTATTTCAGAAGTAGCTTAGGTCTAGGACTGTGATCGTTTAAAAGGATGTTTTTTGCCAAGACAAAATATATAGTTGATAAGAGCATGGCCCAGCATAGATTGGCAGGCACCTCCTGGCAGGATTCAGCTGTACACCTGCATCATTAGGTCAAGGGCCACTTGTTTGAAAATGGCAGAGGACAATCTTTGAGGGCAGGTTGTTTGAAAAAGGTGTTAAAGAGGCTGTCTGTGTGTAGCTGGAGATTTTAGTTTCCGCTTGCTTCCCTACTTTCTCTGCCTGTGCAGTTTTGTTCAAAACTGAACATTGATTGCAAATGCAGGGAGTTAACACTCTCTGTAATCATCACATGTTCAGGTAGATAGCATCCACTGCACTTTGTAAGCTTAGAAAATTACTGCTGATTAAATGTTCCTAATTTCTGAAACAATGATGATAATAATAGGGAAATGCCCAAAAAGGTCAGTTGTTTTACTTATTTATTAAATAAATAAACCAGTACATTAATTTTTAAATGACAGTTAATGATTGAATTTACCGTGGTGTGGTGTAGAGGATTTGTTATAAGTATGTTTTGGTATTTGAATCTGAGACCATTTTTACTCATCCACAAAGTTTATCATCAGTCTAGAAGCATATTCTCTTCATTAAAAAACACTTTATTTTAAAAAACATATTGTAAGCACGTTTTTTATTTCCTTCAAAACTGATGTCGAAAGAAAGAATCTTGAACACTAAATAACCATGTTTCTAAAGGATCACGTGACACTGATATCTGATCAAACTAAAGTCATCACAGAGATCAATTATTTTCAATATTATTTAAAAATATGACTCTATATCTCAATATTATGAACAAAACAGTGACATTTATATGCATAACTAAAAAATTGTGTAACTTTTAAAGTACCATTACGTGTAGTTAAGGTAAAGAGACAAATTTCCCAGAAATCTTCTTAAATCTAAATGGCCCCTTAGCTAATTCATCCCAGCAACAACTTAAATGATACCCATTTCAGCGGCTCTTTTTACAAGTAGTCTTTGCCACAGCAGGGCTGAGTAGCATTCCAAATCACTGCCGGCCATCAAGCAGAACGTGACAAGGAGGAGGAAGGAGGCAGGAAAACAGAAGATATATTGGCAGGCTGGATATACTCAATAGGCCCAGCGATATCTTTCCCCTCACAGAAAGTAATTACACCTCTGTCAGCCAAAAAGCAAACAGGGGTGTCAACAGCACTGAACTCTGCATGGATGCTTGTTTGCCTTGGATGCAGCTACACTATAAATCGATGCTTTGGTTGTGTTGGATGCTTAGGGATCAGGACAGCAAACGGAGTTCCACAAGCTGTACAAATCAAAAGGTGTCAAACTGAACAAATGGCAAATTTGACCAAAAATGGCCCTCGGCATTTGTTGTCTCTTAGCAGTCAAAGGCTGAGTTGTCTTTTGGCTTAAATGCAATATCCACAGTCTGTCTCTATTAATAATATTTAAGCTGAAAACCGGATATGTGGAGCATCTATGCAGATTTATTATGCTATGAGATCCCACTTTATATTGTGCCTGTAATACCTGTGTACTTACTATGTACACATCTAGTTACTATGGTTGTTTAAGTACACATTGGTACATACTGTACAGTAGTATCTACAGCTGTAATATTTCTGTAAGTACACACATTTAACAACCATGTCCCATTTGTACTCACACATACCATTCAGTGGATCGTTGCATATGTGTAGTTACATTAAGATTAGAGCTGTAGATACTATGTATCAATGTGTACTTACACTGTGGTTACACACTACGTACACATCTAGTTACTATGTAAATACACAGGCATTAGAAACACAGAATATAAAGTGGGACCCCATCTATTTATTGATACATTCTTATTGACATTCCAATAACATTGAGCTGGCCAAGTGGATAGCGGGGTTCCAGGTTCAATCAGTGGTAGGGCATAATGTTACATGTAACCTGTAGAGTTGCGAGAGACTTAACCTGAGGTTCCTGCAGGGGACTGTCTCTACAGTTAATGTAGCATAAACTGTCAGCAGTTATTGAATGCCCTTTATCTGTTTGATGCGCACTCACCTCTGATCTCCTTCTCTCCTGTTGTCTGCCAGCTATGCAAATGTGAAGAAATGCAGTAATGAAGGACGTGCGCTGATGCAGCTGGACTTCCAGCAGTTCCTCATGAAGCTGGAGAAGCTCACCGACCTCAGACCAATTCCAGACAAGGAGTTCGTAGAGACATACATCAAGGCATACTACCTTACTGAGAACGACATGGAGCAGTTCATCAAGAACCACAGGGTAAGAAGGCTTACACTTGACAGAACGACATAAGCGGGTTGTTAAAAGGTGCTAAATAGGTGTTGTATATTGGTGTTGAAAAGGCTAAAAAGAGTTCATTCCTACGATCAAAACATAAAGTCAAGTAAAAACACATCAAATCAATAGCAATTAAATGACTAAATAAAGAATATTAAATATTATGTTATACAGTATAAAGAGAGAGAGATGGGTATAATTTATCTTAAATTAATTTATCTAAACTGTAAATTGTAAATATGAATTCTTATTATTATGAAAAGTGAATACAGTATAAATAACACATTAAAGTGCCAATGACTTTGTTTAAAAATATATGCACCAATGCGTAATAACAAACTATACGTGTCTCCCTATATGTATTTTAAGTTAATGATGGTGATAAGGCAAAAATGGTTCTATATATCATTCAGTGCTAATTGATTCTTATGTAAATGTTTAGAGAAAGCCCTCTGATGCTGATTAATAAAGCATGCCATGCAAGGCAGTCTTTAACTCATTAAAACGATGTAAGGCATCTCTAGTAAAGATTTATCACGTGTTCGTATGTTTTTATGTTTGACCAGGAGTACTCTATGAAGCAGCTGACTAACCTGGTCAACGTCTGCCTTGGCTCCCACATCAACAAGAAAGCACGACAGAAACTCCTCGCAGCTATTGATGACATTGACCGGCCGAAAAGATAAATAAATGCCACCAAGCTTCACAGAAAAAAACCACACACACGCCTTCACTGTATCTATTATCGTGCACGGCCTGCTTTTTTTTTTTTTTTTTACCGTTTAAATGGTTGCTGTTTCTGTTTACATTTTATTATGAATGTAAGCAGGACATGCTCTGACTACATATAAAGCGGTCATTTGAAGGGCTGTAAAGGATAGTGGATAATGAAGGTGTTACCAGTAACACAAATGAATGACTCATGCACCATGAAACATATTTGTGGCTAAGCAACTATATTCTTCTGCCATATTTCCCATTTTGAGGATTGTGTGCTGAATCTGCATTTCACAAAAATGATACCAAGAGTCCCATCTAACACACTGAGACACTGATACTTTACACAAAAGGCATGTGCGTTCCTATCATTTTGCTAGCTGTGCGTCACTGGTCTCACCCTGTTACAGATTCTAGAGACGTATTGTAGTGTTGTTGTCGTTTATCATGAAACACATTTGTGCAGGAATGTGATTACTTATATGTTAATAGTAATAATAGAGCAAGACCTGAAACCTTCCTGTTAGAAAGTGATAAAACTATTTATTTTGCATACCATACGTCTGAAATGCAGAGAAACTGTATTTCTCCTGCTGAAATGTGTTGCTTTGTTTGTGGTTACTAAATTGTTTAATACTATTCGGCTGTACTGAGTTGAAGGCAAGGTCGTACAATAAATACGCTAACATTTTTATCGTGCTAATGATTATTTTTTGTGTTTGCGGTATGAAACTATCACAGTACGCCAATGTTTTCAGTCCAGTTGTAGAGATACGAATACATTTTGATGTTCAGGTTGTCCTCACATTAAAAAAAACACTTTGGCTGATCGTAAGCTGTGAAACTGAAAAATGAAGTCTCTGATCCGAATCCATGAACATGCCTCTGTTTCCCGCTCTAGCTTTTAGAAGTTAGCGTAGGACTGGGCTCTCGCTCTGGACTTCTCGTAACGCAGTCAGCAGAAGAAAAACTCGCCGCCGTTAATAGAACCTGCTTGGATATTTTTAGAGCAACTTTGCTGTTAGTATTTTTTAATCCGAGTACACCACATGCTCCGCTTCAGTAGAAGCTCACTGATCAGCAGTTATCAGCACACATTACAAATCCTGAATTTTTATTTATTATGAAAGTTCTTTAACAACTTTCCACAGTGACACATTACCCTTCAGGTATGTTTTTTTTTCCCATGCGCTGTTTAGTTCCCTTTAATCCTCTATAGGAAGTGCAGCTTCAGCACTAATTAATTTGCTTCTCTTGCTCCTGTTGTGCTGCACTTTAAATAGCCTGCTTGGGATGGAGAGTATGTATTGATTTAGCCATGACTCATTGTGAGTGGGAGGCATTTTTATGGTTTTTTAATGGCCAGCAGGGGGGCCGTCTGGAAACCATTGTGTTCCGAAACATCAGAGGACCACCTGAGAGAGCATCCTCTCTCGCACTTTCAGAAGCATGCATAGCACTTTATCATTCACTGAAATATGAAAATATGACGACAGAATTTCTCCTATGAACTGGTAACACTCAATTATAGTGCATGAATGTTATTTGATTTGATTTTACTAATAAAACTATCCGATCTGCTTGAAGGTTTTAAGACAAAAAAAAAATAGCTCTTATTTATCAAATCAAACCAGTTCAGCTATTTCATAATGCAAACATGAAAAAATTAACTGCTTGTTGTAAACCAACACATATCAGCATGACTGCCTGCTTCAGGTTCTAATATATTTTCACACACTAAAAATATAACCCATCACAAGAACAACACCACCACATTTGCATGTATTGTATAATAATTGCACTTTATCTGCTTTCTAACATCTGTTTGTATACTTAATTATGGTTGGTCTTCTTCCTTGCATATATTTAATCATCTATAGCTGCCAGAATCAACACCAAACACCTAATTTTACCTAAAAACCCAGTGCTGTTTTTTTCTGCCTTTCAAGCATAGGGAATGCAAATATACAATTTCAGTTTTTCTTTTTTAAAAAATCTGCAAAAATGTCAACAATTCTGTGTTTTTCTGTCAATATGGGGTGCTGTGTGTACATTACTGAGGAAAAAAATGAACTTAAATGATTTAAGCAAATAGCTGCAATATAACAAAGAGTGAAACATTTAAGGGGGTCTGAATACTTTCCGTACCCACTGTAGTTGTTGTAAGTGTTCACATTAATGGAATAGATTTGGACACATTTTGTAAACCCATCTCTGTTAATTGATGTCATAAAGTAAGTATGCTGTCTGCTTTGCTTAAAACCGAGTTTGGACTTCATGCTGGGTTTTTTTTCACTCTTTTCTGGGTATATTCTGGAGCGTTTCATTACTGTCATGGCTGGTGTACTGCAATTCCTCCACGGTGAAGCTGCTTAAATCACACACACCGCTCAGGCATGTGCTCCTGATCAAGGTTGACTTTTTCCACACTTGTTTATTTTAGATATCTATGCTTCACTGGTTGTTGGTATACTTTATCAGCACAATCTATTTTTGAGTACATGACCAAGTATTGGCTTTGGAGATGAACATGAATATTTCCATCAAGTTAGATGGGGATTATAAATCACTCAAACCCCTTTATCTACTGTATACTCTATTATTATTTATTGTTATTTGTAGTGCTGTCAAATGATTAATCGCTATTAATCGCATCCAAAATAAAAGTTTTTCTTTACATAATATATGTGTTGATG
>JAUYWG010000056.1:11324633-11344823 GCA_034779775.1 Enteromius afrohamiltoni
TATATATATATATATATATATATATATATATATATATATATACACATACATACACACATGTATACTATTTTCTACAGGACTGTTTGTTCAGCAAGTCCCACAATCATTGTTAATGGAGTCAGCCTTTAGAAAATCACCGTACTTAATAATGGCACAGAAGGACGTTTTGGAAAAAGGCTATTAGTTTCTTCTCAAACTTGTCTTAGCCATTGTTTCCATTTTGCTTGCATATTAATAGAAATAGATGTGGGTGATAATTAATACTTTACAGAAAGCTCTACCATGCGGTATGAATGCAGAGACCTGTCAGCTGCATTCAGATGAAGTCTTAGGACTCTGAGGAACTCATCATGGAGATAAATGGAAATTTACCTCACATGCCATTCAAATATTCATATTCACAGTTTTTATTTCTTAAAGAACATCCTTGGGAACATTTACAGAAGTTCTGGTCTGCTTGTGTCTGTGTGTTAGCAAACTGATTGTTTTTAATGAATCTGTCACTCTGACTTTATAGAGCTGAAGATTTTCCCTTCATGCCTTCAGGCTGTAATGGCCTCAGGGTAAGACGTAAAACAAAGCTTAAAGTCTCCCACAGAAACACTCAGCAAGACACCAGAGGTAACCAGCAAAAACTAACCCTCTCAAATGTTTACATATCCTATTTGCAGAACAGACTATGAATTAGCCTGGTTTAGCCACCGTTAATCGCATGAAGACTCCTGCGAGGTCTTAGTGCCATACTCCAGTTTAATCCTTCTTGACACAACCATCATTAAACTTTCACATTAATGGCAAGTTTTGCTCATTCAGAAATGTTCCCAGCCCATTTTTCCACTAATATACATAATTTTCAAACTCTTGTTGAACTTTACAAAAAAAATTGTTTGGATAAAAAATTAGTCATATAGAGATTTATCTATTTTTGTAATACAGACAATCTACTGAACTTTAATAGAGCAGATCATAATTATGTTATCATATTAGTAAAAACGTTTTCCAGATTTCACAGTGACAAATATTTATTATAATGAGAAAGAAACACAGACCGAAAGATACTTGTTTCTTCTTGCTGCAGCAGGACCTCTGGGGGTCTCCTCTCTTAGCTATTATGCACAAATGGCTTATGGAAATCATTTATTGAGAATGATAATTGTATATCTGTGTTCTTGCAGCTGTACTGAGTGATTCTCTTTCATATATCCCATTGGTCTCGCAGATTGCAGTTATTATGTCATGATGCAATCAGTAGTGTTTGTGATGGATTCCAATCCACTGTCATTGTCTTCAACACAAAAAGATGAAAGGGATTCAAAAGCCTGGAGAAAAGCAGAATCAAAGGCTCACAAATGTCAAGGTATGTATGGCGTTTTATGTGTGCATGCGATTACCACTCCCATCAATGAGAGTAAATATAAATCTCACAGTGGTACATGATGTGACAAAAACAGAGATTGGTGATTGTTCAGAGCTAGATGGTGATACGTTGAAAGAGAAGTCAGCAAGTGTGCCTGAAGAAATATTCCAGGTTTAGTACAAGTTGAACTCTGCATAGTGTTGATTAATATATATATATAAAAATGGACATGTCTTTGCTTTTCTTTTAAACAATACAGCAATAATCTGAAGTAAGGCACCTAGAGTAGAAGTCAATTCTATCTAAGTACTCACTGTCTTGATAATAGGGGTCATATGATGCGATTTCAAATTTTCCTTTCTCTTTGGAGAGTTACAACCTCTTGGTGCATAAAGAATATTAGTTTCAAGTTTAAAAGATGAAAGTAGTGTTGTCACGGTACCAAAATTTCAGTATTCGATACCAATACCAGTGAAAATCCATGGTTCTCAGTACCAATTTCAGTACCAAGCAAAACTCAAAAACACTATATAAGAGGACTTTTACTTAATCAAACAGCGCAAACTATATTTTATAGCCTAGAACTGCTTTTCTGATGGACCAATTTTAAAGATACAAACATTAACCATACGTTTGTTCTCTAACACACATATTTTGGCTACACAGGTCATTTAAAAGCCTCTAGTGTGTGAAAATAGTACACTATTATGTCCTGTTTTAAAAGCTATAGGAGCATTAAATAGTTAATAAAGAAACTTTATTCTGATAAAGTGCATTAACTTTATGTATTTTCTAAAAATAAGCGGGAATTTCAAGTTGAATTTAGCGCCAGAGCATGCAAAGCTGTAACTGCTGCAGAATATTCTGACATATCAAAACATACTGGATTAAACAGTAAATATGTGTTGTAGAGAGCTGTTTGAGGTGTTTTATAAGGTTCAATGTATTTCCTCCCTTTGACATAAAACTTCGATGACACCGCTTGCAGATGGGTTTTTGGTGATTAATGATGTTGCGCTTGTCGTCAGCCTCAAAAACAAAATACTTCCACACGTGGCTCTTTCCTCCTTTATTTTCAACGAGCAGATTCAGAGCCGCCTCATAGGGTACCTTTCGGGTAGCGCAGCAAGAACCGGGTTTACCCGTTGCTCGGTACTACCGGTACTTCAGAAAACCTGGTACCGAACATTTAACATTTTTTTAGTACCGTCTTGGTACCGAAGTACCGGGTCTTTTGACAACACTAGATGAAAGTCTTAAAAACAAAGAGATATTCTTTAAAAAAGTTATGACTTGTACCCCCCACTTGACTTTACACGCCCCCACTTTTCTACATCACAAAGTGAGGGCGTGTTTCCATAAAAAAGCCCAAATGTTTACGCAAAGAGTTTAAGAAAGAAGGAAGAACTATTATTCTAGCAGCAGTTTCTGCTGGTTGCTGGACGCTCATTGTCGTTGTGAAAGTGAAACTACTTTGTTTGTGCTTCCAAAAAAGGACATAACTAGAAATCAGTTATCAAGTTGTATTCGCAGCACTGTTCCAGAACAGTTCAACCCAAATATTCGATTTGGTCCCACTTTATATTAAGTGTCCCTAATACTTGTGTACTTCCACAGTAAGTAGTATGCATGCACAGAACATCCCGGTACATAGTATCTACAGCTGTAATACTTCTATAACTACATTAATGTAACAACCCTCAGAATGGTGTGTGTAAGTACAAATGTGTAACAGGACATTGGTAACAGAACTTTTTGGAAATGAAAGTACAAATGTGTAACAGTACTAACAGCACTTTTTGGTAAATAAAGTGTTACTTTATATTAAATAGACAATTGCTATGGATTTAGCGTGTAATTACTGTGATGTTACACAGCAGTGAGCAGTAAATTAGGCATTACATATAAATTGTGGTTGGTGTCCAGAATGTTACTCTTCATATTAAGTGGGCAGTTCCTGAGGAGTTACCATGTATATACACTGGTATTACAGAGGTGCACCAACTCCACCCACTTTACATATCCCTAAACCTACCCAACTACACCCTCTGTTCCAGTTACTCTTATACATACTGCTGTTACAAAACGTAATTCCTGTTACACGACTACTTAGTGTAGTGAAAAAAGTGTTGTTACCCATGTCCTGTTACACATTTGTACTTACATGTACCATTCTGAGGGTTGTTACATGCGTGTAGTTACAGAAATATTAGAGCTGTAGATACTATGTAGCAATGTGTACTCACACTGTGGTTCCATACTAGATACACATCTAGTTACTATGTAAATACACAGGTTTTAGGGACACAGTAAAAAGTGGGACCTTAGATTGTGTTCAGCACATTTACGGAGGAATGACTCCTAAAACCTGGAGAGTAGTCTGTGGTAGTGGTGCACAGAGACTATGGGGCAATTCTAAATGTCTGGCGCTTCTGACTCACAACCTTTAAGTAAGTTACGTTTTCTTATTAAAAGAATATGTTAATTACAATTCAAATGTGAGTTTTGAGCTGCGAAGGGTAGTGCAGACATGGTGTTATGTTTATGAGGTGCAATGCAACACAGTGCATAAAAAGACAGTACTACGTCATGATAAGCAGTAATTATGTTTCCACTGGATGCAACAAATGTCTCGTTTGTAATATGGTTTATTGTTTTGGTGTCATAGCGCCATGTTATGGTAAAAGGCGTAACATTTCCACCACATTGAGGTATTCGGCCAATGATAATGCACTGGATAGCTGGCCAATCAGAGCATACATTGCTTTTTTAGAATGATGAGCTTTGTGCAAATCGACCCGTTTCAGGAGGCGGGGCTTAGAGGGGAAACATAAATTTACAGTATGTGGAAAATAATGTGTTTTTTGCACCTTAAACCACTTAAACACATTGCATTACACCAAAAACACAAAATAGTTATTTTTAGAACCATCATATGACTTCTTTTTAAACTATGTGTGAACATGATTTAGGCAAAGAAATGACCTTTTCTGTGTTAATTACAGTGTAACCAATTTAATACTCTGTTGCCCTGACATCAGATTTAAATCCAAGATCTAATGGTCTTTAAACACTTACTGTAAGCTAATTGTTCTAACAGAACAGTTAATGTAAGAGCTATATAAAATGAATATAAGATTCACCTATCTGCTTTCAAGTCATCCAAAAATGGGCCCACTTCCATTGTTAAAACCTCACTGTAGTATTAGCCTTTTTTTTTTTTTTTTTTTTTAAGAAAAACAAGGGATGAGTTTAAATTATTTTTGAAGTAATGAACATGATGCTACAAATTATTCCAACTGTACTATTCTTTTTCCCACCTCAATTTCCAAAAACAATAATATGCAAGTTTGGTCACAGAAACAAACCAAAAAAAGAAAGCAAATATCAAAGTGCCAATATTGTTAGTCAACCACGATAACCATAAATCAACAAAGAGAGACCACAGCAAACATTTTCGTAAATGTATATCTGATTGATATTCCTGAACAAAACAACATCACTAGACTTTCATCTCTAGATCAATAGCAAATGAAACTGAAAGAAAAATGAAACTTGAGATATATTCACAGTGTATGTTTATGGACGACATAATCGATTAAGTACAAAACCTTTATAAGTACAAATCAAATGAACAAATTGCATTTTATGACTCAAGATGAAAAATGCAATCAGGTGTTCATAGTTTCTTTGTACCTAATTATCATTCAGATCTTAAATAATGTATCAGATCAATTTGATCAGAAGAGTAACAGTTTAAAACCTCTACAGATTAAAATATTAGCTCGTGTATTTAAATCCAAATATATACACCAAATTCATCACAAAGGATGCTACTGAATACAGGAAGGTCAAATATTTAATATTTATGGCATGTTTAGGGCAAGTTCTTCTTAAATCCCACATTTGTATTTAAAAAAAAAAACTGCAATAATCATGTGTTTTGTTGAATGTTGTTGTACTTTATCCTTTACACAGTTATTTTAAGTCCCATTAAGAAGATTTCTCACAATCCAAAAAATTTTAACGATGGAACATTAAAACCAAGTATGTTTATCCAAATCAGTTTATGTGTGTTTATGGAGAGCACATGCTCAACAAAGGACATTTGTCAGTCCTGCACCTGTAGAGAATGATGGTTATTGGATGTGACACCGGCTATGCCAGAAATATCCTCAACTGCTGTCTGAGCTTCTACACCCTCAGGCCAGATCAAACCACATCTTAGTCACAAAAGTCAATTACACTGAATGTGATTAGATATGAAGTTAAACCTTTAAACTGAAATGCCAAACGAAGATGCCTGCTCTTACTGGGAATAAGACATACGCTTTCGATTTAGAGATGAGTGAGATTAATATATGCTTTCAGTAGCAAAAAATGTTTGGGATGCGTGCTTGAGGTTATATATTCATATGCAAAAATATAAGCAAATTACAAACTGGGTCACAAAAAACTTCTCTTTAAACCTTATTTTATGAACAATGTAGAGGCAGACTTTGTACACATGGACACAATCACAAAGAGGCAAAAGAATTCCAAAATAAAAATATTATATATATAATTTTTTTTTTCTTTTTTTTCTGAAAGCACAATAGTTTTCAGTGACACTTTAAAAACATGGCATGAAATGTAACTTTTTGACTTCAAACTTAAAACTGTAGCTCAAAAAAGCTTAATTACTGGCTGTATTTACACCATGATAAATCAATTTCACGTTCGACTAAAACAATTACCATGTCCAAGATACTGACACAACTCACAATGAATGACCCAACTGTCACGATTTCACCTCAAACCTTGAAACACAACACATTATGTACAGCTAAACATCTCTTTTAAATAAAAATACAGTGTTGTAGTCCAAAGTAACAAAAAATAAACATTTCGTACAGAAAAAAGAGAGACAGGCTTGTGTTCAGAGTGTTGTATTGAATACATAAATTCACATTTTTTGGAAATGTGAGCATTCCTATACTGTAAATCCTTCAGTTGATTTTTGCATGTGATCTTTAAACGATAAGGTATTTGATTTTCGTTTAGCAGACTCTGATGCATTTCTAAAGAACACTTTTGTTGTTGCACATATGCATTTGATATCTGCGCAAGTAGTTACAACATTCTTGTGACAAGCAAAGCAAACTCTGTGACAGCTGCCTGTCATCACATGCACCCCAGACGCGGTTGAGTCGAGAGGGTCTTGTTATCCTCACAGTTGTCCAGTCAGTTGTCTACACATGCTTTAATATACTGTATGTGTTCTGCGTTTAGTTTCAGGAAACACCAAAGTATTTCTAAAGACATTAGGCGTGGAAAGATGGCTTGCTTTCATTTGAGTAACACTTGCAAACCTCCAGTATATGTATGTGTTTGTATGTATGTGTAGAACCTGATTTAGCTGATTTCCTAGGTTAACATCTTTGTTGACCCCTCGAACATCATGGTGATTAGCCGATAAGATTTGAAGTTTAGGTTCACAATCAGTGTTTGGTGCTTGTACGTCACTATCATTCATCTATCATTAAACCTGACTTTAGGGATTACTCATGGGTAAGGTTAGGTGTAGAAATTTTTGGATTAAAATGTTGTTCCAGGGTCAACAAAATATGTTGACCTAGGAGGACATCAAACAATTTTGTGGTCAATAAGATATATATATATATATATATAATTTTTATTTTGTTTTGTTGAAAAAAGTCTCTTAGGCTCACCAAGGCTGCATTTATTTGATTAAAAATACAGTACAATGTTTAATTTAATCAAATGTACAATAATTACTTAGTTTAAAGTTAAAATACTATAGTTCAAATTTAAAATGTAACTTCATCTGATGGTAAAGCTAATATTTCAGAAGACATTACTCCAGCATTCAGTATCCTGTTTCATATTCTTAGGAAACACATGAGGAGATAATTTGTTTAGGATTCTTTGAAAAAACAGAAAGTTGAAAAAATATATATAATATTAATTGTAACAATAGTCTTTATTGTCACTGTGGATTATTTAGTGCATGCATTCTGAATAAAAGAATTAATTTATTTTTAAAAACGTAAATCTAACTGACCCCACATAGTTTGTGTGTGTGTATAAATATATATACTTTAGTGCTGGGCAACAACTAATCGCATCCTAAATAAATGTTTTTGTTTATATAATATATGTTCGTGTGCTGTGTATAATTATTATGTATATATAATCTATATATCTATATATTGAAAATACATACTATATATATTTATATTTCCATCATTTATATTAGATATAAATATATTAATATATAAACATAAAATATTTTTCTTATATACATGCATGTGTACAGTACTCATATAAATGCATATAATAAATATTCACAGTACACACAGGTTTTATACAGTATATACCAAAAGTTTATTTTGGATGCGATTAATTGTAATTAACTGTTGCCCAACATTAATACATACATACATATATTTATTAAGATATAAATGTTTTCTTTTAGAACACAATTTATTTTGCTCTGATTTCTTAATTTGGTGGTGCTTATTTTCAGCCTAAATCATGAGTCCCATGAGTAATTTGCTGTCAAATAGTGGCAAGTGAAAAAAAGTGGATTATTGATCACTAGTTGAAAACGTGAAGTGAATTTGGTGTATTTATGAGAGCTGGATTTTGGTTTCCAAGAGGAAATGCACTTACTGGCGAAGTAGCACTCCAGAACACTGAAAAGATGCCTCGAAATCAGACTTTGATAAATACAATCTGCACTCTAAAACACACGGGAGCTTATTAAATATATCTTTTTTGTTTTTGTTTACAGAATACATTTTTGTGCACATCTAGGCACAGGTTTATGAATTTGCTTTTAAAGCAGTCCTAAAACTGTCCATCTTTTTCCTCCACACCCCCTTTCACAACAAAGACGAGGCAGAAAAGTACAGCTGCAAAAACAATAAAGCAGTCAGGAGTCTCGCAAGACAGATTAAAAGCTATTTTCAAATGCGAAATGACCGTCAGACAGATCTTTGTAACCTCCTTTGACATATCCCCACCATCAGGAACAGGATTCAGGCACAGAAGAACTTTGTTCAGAGACAGATGAGCGTAGCCTGTCCGCTGGAGAATAGTTTCCCAGTTCCTTTAGAGAAACACTCCGCATCCCACAAATCAACACATCCTTTGGTTTTTTGCAAAGTAACTTTTTTTTTTTATTTGTGGCCAGCAGCCCAAAAAGGATGTGAGAGGAGCCTGACACTAGCAGCTTTAGTATGATATTTAAAAAAAACGCATCCCATATCTAATTTTTTTCGGTTCCTTTGTGTTTCAACTCGCAGGAGCAGAGCTGAAGAGAATCTAAACAAAGCCTTGTGTAATATTTCAACAGAAACGGCTTTGCCAGCACAAGGCTTTGAATGTTCTGGTGTCGACGCTTAAGTGCTGTCTGAGATGGGGGAGTTTGCAAAGGTTCAGTCAATCTGAGTCTCCAGTCTCCGGTTTGATTGAATCACTTTTTTTCCCCTCAGTATTATCTTTCTCTCTGAATGTTTACGCGTATGTCTCGCCCGTCTTGAGGGCTACAAGCTCTGAGTCTTCTGTTTGTTTACCATTCAAGTATTCACTGTTGCAGTCGTGATGGTACATGAAGGTGGGCACCTCAGTGATGGAGGTGGCAGTGTAGGAGGTGGATCTCATGGAGCAGTGTTCCCGTCGCCGCTGACCCCACTGGGCTTTGTATTGCATCCACTGCCTTTTCAGAGCTCCCTGGACCTGCAGTCAAACATTTACATCTGTTAAAAAAAATAGCTTTTACTTATTTCAAATGATCTTCTTCTATACAATAATACATCATATTGAGGTCTGTAGAGGTATGTTTGCTGAAAAAGTCTATGTTTACCAAAGCTACGTTTATTTAATCGAATATATAGTAAAATAGGAATATTGTTAAGCTTACAATTGAATTATATTTTGTATAATTATGTTATATTTTATTTATAAGATACATTTTCAGCAGTTGTTACTCCAGTCGTCAGTGTCACATGATCATAAAAATATGTAGATTTGAATCTTAAGAAGCATTTATTATTATTATAAATGCAATACTTGTGATAATGTTATCATATAAAAACCACAATAGATTTTTACTGAATTCTTTGATGAATAGAAAGTTCGAAAGAGACACATTTATTCGGAACAAAAATCTTTTGTAATTAGTTCTTTATGAAGTATTCATTACAAAAAATCTACTGACCCCACATTTTTTTATGATTTTGGCAGTCCGTGTGAATCTGCCAGTGAAATGAGTTTGAATGTATAATGATATTGGACACAGCTATAGTCATTTTTTTCCTTGTGCTGAGACGTCTCATCAGTCACAACATTCTTTGAGTCTTTGTAGTTTTATTATAACCATCCTTGAAGATGAACTTGATTTAAACAGTTTCTGAACGTTTGCTGTATTACAACTATTTAAATCAATATAAAATCTGCTGTTATTAGATTTAAGGTAACCCTTTATGGTAAACCTGTTATATTAAGGTGTCATAATAGAGAGTAATTACTTAATTAGGTACTCAGTAGTAGCCACTGTACTTACATTAAATAAAATGTACTTGCCATGTAACTAAGTTATGGAACAGCCTGTAAATAGTTTGTAATTATGTAACAGGCACATGTTACAGACCCAGTCTCTTACACTTGAGTACAATCTAGATGCACTTTATTTGAAGTAGCTTATGCCTGTGTAATATTCTGTAATTGTAATGTTATTGGAAGGGTATTACATTTATTTAAACTGTGTACTAATGGTTTAAATCAAACTCTGGTGCAGCAAGATAAGGTTTACAGTATAGATACACATGAAGTACACTTAAGCACAATTTTGATGCACTTTATACTGTGTACTTGAATATATAATTACGTTGTATTAAGACTTGGTCTTTTACAAATGTGAAACAGTAGAAGCTTATTAGATTTACTTAATTGCAAACTGTAAATACAAACTGTTTTATAACTTGTATTAAAGACTTGATCTTAAAAAGATTTGAACATTAAACAATTTCAGGCAGCAAGTTTTAGATCAACATCTGTTTTTCTATCTGGTGTCCTAAAACCATATATTGTCAAGACATTGTCGTTTGACAAGCTGCACTGCACTGTTTGTGCATCAGAGTTGCACTAAAATCTGTTTTGATTGCTATTTGAGTAACATTTAAGTTACACTAGTTTTTTTGTTTAACCTCTGTGTATTTAGTGGATTTGGAGAACGTGGGAATTATATTAATGTATTATTATCATAACCGAATTTGATGTGCCAATTACCGCTCTGTGTATTTTTAACATACAACAAAGAGGGATATTGGATCAGGCACAAATCTAGTGGAGACAGGGGCACAGGGGAAGAACATAGACTAGAACGAATCATTCCGCTGAGGTAAACAAACACCAGCACAAAGAAAATATTATTCTGTGTCAGTGGCCCTTTTATTGTCCTGAAACTGGATCTGTGCTTAGGACACATCCAAATAGTTTGTAGACGAGCTGATGCTGATGTAAACTGGCTGCTCATGCATAGGCTAATAATTGACCCATTTTCCAGGCCCAGAAATAATTCAGCATGTTTAAAACATGACTTAGACATAGGCGGATGAATGGCGCTAATTCATTCCATTCAAGTCCATGCCAGGAACCTCATGCTGAGTATTCTAATGAAACTCTTCATTGTTTTGGTTTTGTCATGCATAAGTGCTCTAGGTCTGTTTTCCTCAAGTCTGGTAAATGTACTTTGACGTGCTTGTTGGTATTTACTGCCACTTAATAATGTTTTCATGCACCCTCGCATCGAGCGAAGTGTTGAAAGTGTCTGGCTTTCACATAGATGTTTGGGGAATTTGAAAATACACTACGCCCAACCCTTGAGAAAAATATAATGCCACGGACAAAGTCTTAATCAGGTCAAACGTTCAGGCCTACCTTAAAGATTTCTGAATTTGAATTGCAAATAACATTTACATTCATTTGAATGTGGTGCATATTTATAAGTCATATATAAATGAAACGCAATTTCTGCTCTCAAAAAAGTCATGCATAATTCGTAGTTGCGTCTATTTGATTTTATTTAATAACTCATCTCTTCAAATTCCATTTAAGCAGATTAAAATCTGCAAGCATTTGTTTGAAATCAATTAGATTTATTCAGTTAAAAAGTTGTGTTAAAATGTTCCAGATTTCATTGATTGATTTATTGATGGTAAATATTGTATATAAACCTGGTGATTACATTAAGATTATCAGTTTAGATACATAGGCTTGCTACAGTTGTTATTAAACTGTCCTTAAAAGCAGTGAAAGTCACTAGTCATATCATGTGTGCTTCCTGACAGATCATAGAAGAAAGTGACATCAACCATGTCTGAATCAATGTGTCAGTTGCACAACATGGCCAGGTATTCAACCAGAAACTGTCTGAACGCCTGACTGACTTCCTGAACACCAGCCACTAGCACTTTGGTGTTTTAACAAAACATCAAGCTATCCCAAAGGTCATGTCCTTCACACAAGGGGTGATTTCGCTTAAATTTAGCCCCTTTTATAAGGATGACATTTGATTTATTTTGACAATCTTTAATGTGACATGGCAAGTGATTGTCATTATTTTGTCCTTACTCATGTCACAGGTAAAACTAAACGCTGGATCCCAAGTCATCTGAAGGCATTTGGTAGCTTTTTACAGAAAAGGGTGGAAAATTCTAGTTTTTTTACTGATGGTTTGAGAAAGTCATTCTCCGTTCCATGTATTCAAACTGGTGATTCATGTTTAGTTGAAATACATATGAAAACCAATCCTATTCGACATCACAACTTTGCTAAATTTTGAATGTGAATTATGGGTTTTGTGATGTTGCATGGAAAAAAAGAAACAATATGGATATCTTCAATATCTTCAAAAACACTAAACTGAATGATGTAAGGGTAGCTATGTTATGAATTTATTTTTACAAGTCTGAGTGTTTTACAAATAATGATTTTTTTCTCAGACATGAGATTTAAAGGCAGAATTGCAAGTTGTAATTACATATTTTTTTTGTCTTGACAGAAGCAAGCTTCCTTAGTAAATGCTGGCGCAATTTGAGCTAAATATGCCTTTATGTATTATAAGAATGATGTTAAATTTACTTACCTCTCCATTGAAAAAGCAGAATATGGTTGCCACCAGCAATCCCTTGCAGAACAGAAAATATAGAAACATTAAAAATCATTTTGAGATGTCTTCCACAAGTAAAAAGGGTTAACATTCAATCTGAGTTACCTGGTAATGCATTAATATATGCATGATGTAATCGTATATCTCTCCTGCCAAGCGGTTCTCTGGCCGCCAAGGGAAGATGACGAACTGAATGCCCAATAAGGGTACCAGAATGAGGGTGGCCCTCACTGCCTTCATATACATGTTAGACTCAGCTCGATGCGTATCTCTGAGTTTGGTCACCAAAACCCTTACTATGTTCAGCAGAAAAAATAAATTGACCTACAAAATAAAATAAAAATGAGTTCTCCAAACAGTCCTTAACTAACATGCTCTATTTAGATTTTAATTTCACACAACGTTGCTGCAATTAAGCTTGATTAACTGTGAATGAACAAAGCCATTGACTTGATAACGCAATTTTAACAGAAAAGCACTCTAATGAGATGTTAAATGCGATATTTGTTATTTTGCCACTAAGAACATGACATTGCATTAAAAGTTTTCTTCGACATTAAGCATACTCAAGTTTTTTTTCAATATTAAAATGGAATATTCAGAGCAAACACATGATGCACGCTGCATAAATATATGCAAAAACTCAATATAATGGTTAAATATATTTAATAAATGTAAAAGGCGCTGACTCACTAATAAAGCTGCCATGATGGGGCCGTGAACCACATAGAGCAGATGTGTCTCCACACTCATCCAGCAGCTAGTGGAAAATATAATAAATCCCATATCAGACCCACTGTCCACTAAACCTGCCCTGTCTTCTGTATTTACTGCTGAAAAGCAGTGAACATTACTCACTTGTCATCAAAGTATTTCTTCCTCGCCACAGCATGGATGGATGCAGGCACCAAGGGGAATCCTGTTGAAAGGAGAATTGAGACATTAGTCAAACACGAAATATTACACCTCTAATGTAAAATGAATGATAACGCTGTAGTTGTTATTAGACGGCAGGCCATGACTATGTGAAATGCCTCACTTGATTTATTGAAGTATTTAAAATCATGGCACGGTACAAACTCAGCATCTATAAGCTAAATAAACTAAATTGTCTTTGATGCATGAGGGATTGAGCACTGAAGAGGACGATTATCAGTGAATAATGACTTACATTTCAGCCTGTTTAAGTTATTGAATAACTCCAGATGACTTGGAAAATAATGCATAGATGATACAATATTAGCTACTTCTATGATACATCTAGAGGGGTTTTTTGGCAAGTGTAAGTCATAACAAGAAAATTTGTAAATAATGACATTTTATTTATAATATTGGAATATTGGGAATTTTTAATAACCTCAGAACAGCGTGAAAAACCACAAGGCATTTTAGCAGCTCCGGCACAAGGTTATCAGACAATCAAAAGTAGTACCCCACAATTCAGATAAAAACTTTCTCTTCTATTTATCAGGCTAGTTCCTGACCCATGTCATTTCATACAGAACAGGTGAAACAAGACATTTAGGGCCTGATCTTCCATAAACTATCCTCATAAAACTGCTAACATTCTGGGAACCGCAAAGTACACCAGAATGTGAAACAAACCATGAAACACAAACATCCAGCACATTGTGTCCCAACTGTGGATTAGCTGATTTGTCTGTCTTTAAACAAGTGTTTGCGCCGACGACAGTGTTTTCTGTTTATGGAGCAGGAGGACATGACCACGAGCAAATGTAACCAATAAATTATGGAGCAAAGACTGATGAAACAGCTGCCTATGAAAACAGGTCACGCTAAACTCCGTGCTGAGCAAATAGGGAGAGTGTTCATATTTACAATTTAGAGTTCACTGACAGATGGGAAAGCAAAACTAGGAAGTGTGGAGAAGCAGAGCTGGCGGAGACTCACCCCAGCCCAGAAGATAATACCAGTGCAGATGCTGCTCCTCTGCAAAAACGGCCACCACAATCAGCGTGTGCAGGTAAATCCCCTCACAAAGCATCCAGAAATAGTTACAGCCCAGCATGTACATGTGGAAGAAGTGAAGCACCTTGCAGCCAATCTGCAGAGGGGGAAAATGAAGTAGACGGGTGCTTTAAGTTTCACTGCAACAAGCAATTTTGGCAAAAATGAAATCTGACAGGACAGTCCTGCTAAAAAAGACCAGCTTATAGCAGCATAAATTGCTATGGTCCAAGCTGATTTATGCTGGTTTGGTCCTGGTCTAGCTAGTTAAGGTACGCTTTAAAAATGCTGAGTTAAATATGCACAGAACCAGCAATTGGGTTGTTTTGACCCAGCAGTTGGGATGAAACCCAATCACTGGTTCGTCCATATTTTACCCACTGCTGGGTTGTATTTATTTGATCAAAATTATGGTCACACTTTTTTGCCTCAATAAACTACTTCTTATTAATAATTAGTAAGGTAGTTGTTAAGTTTAGGGATGTAGATGTTTTCATACAGAATACGTGCTTTTTAAGTACTAATAAACAGCCAATACGTTAATACTAGGCAGGCTAATAAGCAACTAATTAATAGTGAGAATTTATTCCTAAGAGGGCTTCTTAACTAGTTTCTTAGTAGAATATTACCCATTTATCAGTAGCAATTAAGCATATATTAATGCATTATTCTACATACCTAATCCTAGCCAAATATCTAAATTTAACAATATGTTACCAACTATTAATAAGGAGAAAATCAGGTACTTATTAAGGGGAAAAGTCATAGTTAATAGTAAATGTGTGGTCCCTATTCTAAAGAGTTACCTTAAAGTGTTACCAAAATATAAATTTCATAAACTGTACAGGCCACATTATTAGCATCATTATTACGTTTTTCACTTTTCCTTTTTTTTTTTTGCTCTTGGGGCAATTGAGAACACAATTTTATTTGTTGTAGTTTCCGTTCACCACTATAGAAGTTGACCCAAATGTGGCAATGTCTGCTTCCGAGAACACAGGAAATTTGAAAAAAGGAAATTATTAACATGACATAGGCTGATTAGGAGAAGAGATCATTTTATAAATACATAAACAACAGCAGACGTCTGATTCAACAGCCCAACACATTGAACAAACACTTATCCAAATGTTGTTTTAGTTTTAGCCAAATTACTAAGACAGACAGATGAATTCACATCAAAATACCATAAAGATTGTTTGGAAGCACTATTTTCCCCTTCCTAAAGTACATTTATTTTGCTATCCTAATCATGCAGGATTATATATTTTGTTGCAGTTTATTAATTGCGTTTGGCAATGTTTCTTTTTTCAGTTGTCCAAAATGTTTTTAAACAGATTTCAGAATCTTAAGTTAATAAACATGCAATTACGTTCACAAATACCCCAGGAACATTAATTTTGAGCATTTTTACCTCTTTACAAGGCCTGGACATCACCTTACTCTGAATGTTTGAGGTGCCTGGCTCCTTTTTAAGAACATATGTGCAGTTTTAATTAGAAACCTCTGGCAAAAGTGTCTATTCTCAATCCACTGAGCTCTGGATCACACTCCTCCCAACAACCCGTCAGTCATCTAGATTAACTTTTTACCATATGTTCATAGCTCTCATCTGCCTGCTGCACCCACGCAACTGGCAGCAAGTCCTCACACATGTTATTGTCCACACACAACTTTCCTTTAGAAGTCAAGGCTTCTGTACTTCAATTCAGATGTCCTTGATATGCAAGGGCGTTCTTGTCAGACTATGTCAGAAACAGAGGGTTTAAGTCGAAACTAAAGCGGGTAACTCTGTAAACTCTTCTCCTTGAGACTGGGAATGCATTCTGTATTGACTTCTGCAAAGATGGAAGCAAAAACAGAAGGAGCTTGTTCTCCAGGCTGAACAAGGATACCATAAATTAAACACTGAGAATGCACCCACCCCCATAAGAATGCGCATTTCAAGACATCTGCATTACACTGGCCGAATTAAACAGATCATTTTGAGAAATCATAAGTAAGGATGGTACAGGCACAGCAGAATGTTCTGTAAATGTGATAATGCCTCTCTTAGACACAACCCAATATTCTCAGGCAAGTAAGAACAGTGATTAACGTCTTTCTGCAACTCCAAAACTACACCTCCATTGCACTTTAGTCCTGTAAGAACTTCAGAATCTATTCATTCAGTGCTCCACACATGATGACAGGCCATTTCAAACCACAGGACAGGGCGCAAAAACTACAGCACTGCAGGCCAGGCTGCCTCTGCCCTGCACGCCATGGCTATCCTGCAGGTACATCAGGCCAAGGCGCTAAAAGAGCTGCACGAGGGTGGCTCTGACCCTGGGTTGATGCAGGAGCTGCGCACAGCGACGGCCGACAAAAGTCATGGCGCGGTCTCTAGGGAAGGCAATGTCTGCTTTAGTGGCCTAAGAGCATCATCTATGGCTAAACCTGGCTGAGATGAGGGACTCGGATAAGGTCCCTCTTGGCGGTCCAGCAGCAAATCGAGGCGATCCAGGAAATCCTCCCATGGCGTGATCCGCCATCTGCCACCGCTCCGCTGCGGGTCACACCTCAGCATGTTCATCACAGAGGGCGCCCTCCTGCAATGACAACATCTGCGCCTCAGCAAACCTCCAAGTCCTCCTGCAAGACGACGAAGAGGACCTGAGATGTAGGGCCCGGAGAGGCAAGGGCATGGGACTGTGGCCGACCTACTCTCACAATGTCATGAGGCCCCAGCCTGGATACATGCCCAAGGTTCCCACCATGCCGTTTCTCAGTCAGGTGGTGAACCTGCAAGCACTACACCGGAGGAGGCAGATCCAGCCTTGGCATTTCTGTGTTCCGTAAAAGCATTACGCACATACGTGGACAGCACCTGGAGCTTTAGAAACCAGCAGAAAGGGAAGGCTGTCTCCAAACAAAGGTTGGCCCACTGAATTGTGGATGCCATCACCTTGGCTTACCAGGCCAAAGGTGAGCCGTGCCCCACTATAAGCCTGGCCTCCTCCTTTGTGTTGGTCCACGGCGCCTCTCTGGCAGACATTTGCAGAGCTGCAGTGTCACGCTTGCTGTGCCATTCCCCCTCACAGGGGCGAACCCTGTTAGAGCATCCTCTAGCAGTAAGACTGGGTGAAGCAGTTGATGCCAGGCTTAGTGTCAGTGTGCATTCCCAGGGTCTGGTCAGCCCCTGTACTGGGCTAGATGTCCTTATAGTTGATTCCCTGCAGGTAATCCTATATGTGTATCCTCCACTGGAAGGTTTCCCTTGGTAAACCTGTCTTCCCTTGAGAGAGTTCTTTGTCCATCTTTATTCCCAGTCGATTCTCTCATTCCCTGGATAGGACCTGCCTTCGAGACAAGATCATATGTTGTACTGCCCCACTTTTGGTCAGTCCATACTAGAGTTCCACTTGTCTCCTCCTGCTGGTAGGATGTGGTCTCTGTGGTGTCCTTTTCAGAAAGTCAGCGTCCCCATTGTCTTGCCAGACTGTACAACAAATACAAAAGGTTGCAGCCCCTCTTGTGGAAGGTTGAAATCCCTTCCGGAAGTAGAAAATAGCTTTTTCAGGAACAGCAGTTTTGGCTTCTCCGGCAGCAATATACTTTGGTCACTCCAGGTATCAAAGTCAGCTAATCTGCTGTGGGTTGATGGAATGGTTACGACCTTTGCATAACATTTGTCTTACACACCGCTTGTCAACATTTGTAGTGCTACAATGTTGTAATGGTTCAGGTTGTGGCATTTTTCATTGAACCCCAGTCACAACATAACTCATAGTGACTGACAGACAGGGAACGCCTCGGTTACGTATGTAACACTTGTTCCCTGATGGAACGGAGACATTAAGTTCCCTTGCCATGACCTTGAACCATCACTGAGAGCTAGGACTCGTTCTCAACTCCTCAGCAAATCTGATGAGGTGTTTGCACCTGTCGCCTCTTTATACCCAGATGAAGGGGAGTGGCTCAGGATTGTTTAACCACTTGCCAATTTCAGTGGAGTTTTCTCTTTACCAGAGCGAATCAGGGCTCTAGGCAAGACCCCAGTCTGTCATCACGACATAATGTCTCTGTTCCCTCCAGGGTTACATATGTAATGAAACGTTCTGTTTCTATCAGAAAAAGAAAATAGGCAATTCTCCTCAATCACATTAGATACAGTAGCTAAAAGTGAATGTTTTTCTTGAAACACATCTCCTCACCACACCTCTTAGATCATGCAGTACATTCCAGTGTGGCAGATTTATGTATTCCTCCATAGAGAGGAAACCTGAAAATATCAAATTCCAAGCAAAGATCTAATGCAATGAAAATACAATGCTAGTTGAACTGTTTTTTGGTGGAATCCATGTTTGATTCATCTTATGCTTCTTATGCTTTTTGCATCTTATATTTGCAAAATATAGAATATGTAGCTAATTCAAATTCAAATTTAAAAAGTTTTTAATCAAGTCACTATATGTAATGTAAATAAATTAATTGCACACAGAATGAAGTAGTTTGAGTCTTTGGGTCTTTAAATTGTGATGATTTAGTTTCACATGAAAAAAACACACCAATTCACCATCTCAATAAATAAGAATACTTCATAAGAAATGCAATAAAAAATGTTTTTTGAATTGTTGGCCTATTGGAAAGTATGTTAATTTACTGTATATTAGGGCTGGGCGATATATATAGAACGATATATCATGCGCATCTCATCAGTAAAGCCGGTTCTACTGTAAATGTACTCAATACTTGGTAGCTCACCTTCAGCTCATCTACATTTTTGGGTTTTTCATTTTCCTCTTGACAATACCCCATAGATTCCATATGAGGTACAGATCTGGTGAGTTTGCTGGCCAGTCAAGCACACCAACACCATGGTCATTAACCAACTATTGGTGCTTTGGCAGTGTGGACATGTGCCAAATCCTGCTGGAAAATTAAATCAGCATCAGCATTTAAAAAGCTGGTCAGCAGAAGGAAGCATGAAGTCCAAAACTTCTTCATCACAGACCTTGGTTTCCAAATGAAATACAAAACTTGCTCTTATCTGAAAAGAGGACTTTGGACCACTGGGCACAGTTCAGTTCTTCCTCTCCTTAGCCCAGGTAAGACACCTCTAATGTTGTCTGTGGTTCAGGAATGACTTAACAAAAGGAATACGACAAGTGTAGCTAAATTCCTTGACACGTCTGTGTGTGGTGACTCTTGATGTCTTAACCCTAGCCTCAGTCCATTCCTTGTGAAGTTCATCCAAATTCTTATATTGATTTTGCTTGCCAATCCTCATAAGGCTGCGGTTCTCTCGGTTGGTTGTGCATCTTTTTCTTCCACATTTTTTCATTCCCCTCAAATTTCATGCTTGGATACGGCATTCTGTGAACAGCCAGTTTTTTTGGCAATGAAAGTTTGTGGCTTACCCTCCTTGTGAAGGGTGTCAATGATTGTCTTCTGGACAACTGTCAGATCATCAGTCTTCCCCATGTGTAGCCTAGTAAACCAAACTGAGAGACCATTTTGAAGGCTCAAGAAACCTTTGCAAGTGTTTTAAATGTTGATTTGCTGATTGGCATGTCACCATATTCTAATTTGTTGAGATGGTGAATTGCTGGGTTTTTGTTAAATGTAAGCCTAAATCATCAAAATTAAAAAAAGAGCTGTCTAAACTGGAAAAAGCTTGTACTGAGATATCTTAAAATACATTATT
>JAUYWG010000056.1:11344923-11367050 GCA_034779775.1 Enteromius afrohamiltoni
TCGGAGTTCGTCGTTCTCCCGGCTCGCTCCCCAGACAGCACGCCAAATTTGCTTTATTATTTATTACAAGGAAAGCGCGAAGTCTTGAAACAGCAAGCATTACTGCCAGTAATTGTGTATGTGAGGGCACATACCGGATTCCTCTGCACCACTTTGGGGTTGTTGACTACAGTTATGAGGTTGACGATGGTGAAGGCTGAGTTGAGCACATACGAGCAGAACAGGTTCTTGTGTAGCGTGATTCTCTGACAGCTCAGACTCCTGGATGATAGACAAAGAAATATTAATCACTGATCAGTCAAGACAGGAGCGGTATTGAAGAATAATTCAGTTTGGCAGGTCATTTCAGGACGGAAACAAACTATCTTTTGGATAGTTAAGCTACATAATCAATCATAAATCATTCTGCTTCAGATGGATTCGATTTTTCACAAGCCTCAAACATTCAGCATTTTCAAGATTTGCAAGATTTAATATAGATTTTGTCTGTTCCATCTTTAAATGACTCTTCGCAAAGCCTGCATTATACTATGACTCAACAATTAGTCTGACAAAATAGGGAAGATCAATTAAATACATTTCTGCTGCTTGTTTCTGACACTGGTATCATTTTGTCAGATATGATTTTACACTCAGCCAGAAACAGCACAAGATTTAACTTGACTTTCTACACTTTTTTATTACTGGTGTTTATGAATACTCTGTCCAATTTCCTCCACATGACCTCCTCAGGAACTGGCAAGCATCGCTGATGTGCAAATGTGGGTGGTCATAAGTTAATTTCAGCAATCCAATAATTAAGATAATACAGTTTTAAGCCCAGTTTCTGTACGTGGAGTTTTTTGGACTTTTGAGTGCTGAATGGTACAAAATGCTTTCACAGTACAATGAACTCTTTTATATCGAAAGATCAAGGACAATTTGATTCATCATGATATGACCCAGTTAATGAAGTAAACAGAACTAAAATTAAGTGTCACCTGAGGCCTGAGTATCCTGGCTTCGTTTCAAATAATGTGATTGTCAGATGCTTGTCTGTTTTTGCTATATATTGTATTGCAAAGGATTATATCAGAGCTGATTTTATGAAGCTCTATAAGATTAAGGAATACTGATCAAACTGGACAGAAATACTATATATGAAGAGATAAAAAGCAGGAGCAGAGAATATAAATATTACAACAGCCCAAAAAAGTAAAAGGCGATGTTGGGAATATAGAAATGTGATTTCTACTGCAAATGCTGTTTTGTTGTCGGTCAGGAGTTGTAAAATAAGGCAAATTTAGGAGTTCACATCTGCATCAGCTATCTCTGTCAACAAACACAGCTTCTGTGAGACACCAAGTTGATCTATATTTTGCAGTCAAAAGATAATGATAAAATAACCTTACATAAATGGCATCACAATCACCCAATTAAGAAAGTCATGCTACTCACATGATTTCACTCAATTTAACCTCAATTTGAGTCTAGAGCTGCTCCCGGAGCACTAGAGGGATGGGAATGAAAGCTGAGCTCATTTTCCAAAGCTATTTCCCATATTCCCAACCAAAAATTTCTGGCATTATTCAGGGGGCATAAATTAAAGCTTAGTGCAGCTGTATGCTGACACGTACCTCTCCTAGCACCACATCTGGACCCAATAAGACAACATTAAGACTTTGACATCTTGAAAGACCAGACTGTAAATATCACCATTGCACGTAAAAACAAGCGTTGCTATGTTACACTTCCAGATATTGTACCAAAGCAGTTACACACCATTTGTTTTGCACGTGATCCGTTGTCAACGACACAATAAAAATTTTTATAATTGTAAATTCATTTCAGATTAATCCTTAAAATAATTTATCGGGACCAAATAGGAAAAAACTGATGTGTCTAAAATGTTGGTTAAATTGTGATTTCTACGTTTTTAACAATTAAAAAGTCATATTTTTCATTGTGCATTCCAAATAATCTCAATCAAACTGCAGTTGTTGATTTTTCTTTTGGGGTTAAAAAATAACAAAAAATACAGCTAACTAACACAATAAAACACAACATGATAACATAATTAAAACATGATTTTGCAAATAAACTTTCATATATTGGCTTTAATTTACATTTTCAGGGACATTAAACATTGTACACCATAATCAATATTGCACAGCCATAACTGCAAACATAATTAACTTAAATTAAATTAAATTATTTTCTTATTTTCTTTTTAATAATTTTTTTCTTAAACATCACAACATATCTAATGAGCACTAACGTTGAAATTAGGTTTTAATCAAAATATGCTTTTAATGTTAATCTCTCAACCTATAAATGATTACTTGGTGTACTGAAAAACATAAACTATAAGACTGTAAATTTACTCGCTGGATACAACTGTCATACTGTGTAACATATATGTATAACGCAAAGTTTATCTGCCGGCTAATGCACATAAGACTCTTTGGTGCCTACATTTAATTACCCATGAAATTAAGTCTACCCTAGGGGATGCATACGTACGGAAACCAAGTCAGCATGAAATGACACACAAAACCTGACAAATAATACTCGTCATTTGGCTCAGGGTTTAGTGCAGCTCTGCCAGATAAATGGACACCAAGGATTTACACTCAATAAAACACCATGATGAGAAACTATAATGTTTTGCAATGCCAAAGCCAAAGGACCTTTTGCTTTCAGTCTGTACACAGTTCAAACAGTTGGCTCCTATTAAAACTTAATTTGTTAATGTTAATGACAGAAACATCTCTAAATCATTCAAATGTCCATAAAACTATGCACGCTCCTTGAAGCGGATTGCAATTCTTACATTGAAATGTAATGTTCTGTGATGTTTTTATTTCAAGCACAAAATCAATAAACTTAATAACCTCAATTCGTGACTGGGAAAATAAAAGTATTACATGAGCAAGTCTCTCCAAAATGAACAGGAAAGAGCATTTTCACTGACACTACTGTACTTTTAAATAAAGACAAATTAATGTATTATGGAAAAAGGCCAAAAAGTCACACTACCTTGATATTTTATCTTAGATTATAACTCTGGCCATTCTCTTTAACCAACTTTAATGAGTTGTTTTTAAACTCTAGTGAAGGCAATCCTATTTATGCTGGACAATTATTAGCTGCTTTTCCTACTCAGTCCAGTCCAACCCAAGCATTCAAACTTGTTTGTAAAGAAATTGTAGTTGAGTTCATTCTCCTACTAAATGATAAACTTTCAGCCAGTTAAAACAGGTTCCCCAGTAGAATATCCATGCTTTTTGCCCCATCCATTTTTTTTTTTCATTTTATTAGGTTTTCCAAGTTCTTTTGATGAAAAGGTTTTGTTATTTATGCATTAAGTGTATATAAGGACCACCTTTTCAAGACAGTCTTTGGGTGGTCCGGCTTAACTTCCACAACTAGCAGTGCAGACTGAGACATCACAACACTTGTATGCTTTTCCTAATTTATATCTTTGTTTACTAAATCTGTAAAATCTTCTAAATACTTTAGGTCACTAAGAATCTAAAACGTCAGAGTATAAATGATTTTTAGATTGATGAAAAGAGTATTACTTATTAATCCAATATTAAAATGTGGTAAGTATTGTTCTGATTCACAACTAGGGAAATCACAAATAACTTGTAAATAAAAGTTTTTCATCTGTATAAAATTACAAACATCTAAAACTGCTTTTTTTTGTTGCTGTTCTTAACCAAAATATGACATTGAAAAGATTTTTTGGGGGTTTATGCATTTGCGAAACGCGTATGGTAATGCAGTCAATACAGGGTTCAGACTGCATTTCTGTGTGGCCATGCTGACGGGAATGCCAATCCATCTTTACTATTTGGTTTGAATTGGCCGCTGTGATAAATGGGGTAGCCAAAAGCCTCTTGGTAAATCTCTCTTTGAAAAGCTTAAATGTTGACTCCGTCAATTAAATAAATCTCAGACACCACTGCAGAAATCTACCTCTACACCGTCATCATCAACAGCTCTGACAAATGACAAACTGTTTGAGAGTAGACAACCCAAAGCCCTGCCAAAAACAAGTAAACAACTGAGCAACCCATCATCCAGAGGGTTATTGATCGGTCTAAAGTAACTGCAACAATGCGGCAGATATTTCAAGGTTTCTTCAAGTCATATTGGCGGAGACAGTTAAGATGTAAACTCACCTGAAATAAAAGAAAATGGCCAGAGAGATGAGAAGGGACACTATAGAAAGGGCATGACCAACAATCGCCATGTAATACAAAATATATGCCATCTGAAATAAAAAAAAAATCTTACTGTTAGATTTTCAACCACGTTCTCTCAAGATTCACTTCACTGTTTTATTTTTTTATGCAATTCATTATTCATTATTTTTTATATTAAGAATAGTCTTCCAAAGATTCCAGATTCCAAAATAGCATAAAAGAACAGTTATATCATCTGAAATCATTTGTGTTTGAAACTGCAATTAAATTATTCATACAGGGTTTTTATGGGCCAAGTGTATTATCACATTAATATCCTGGTTATAATCAGTTCTCACAAAATTGAAAAAAAGTGTCAAACCTTTAGGTGTATTTTTCAAGGTATTAATCATAACATGCTATCACATATTTTGATGTGTGTTATTGAACTGCAAATTTTAAGCGACAAGGATGAAATCTCAAAGTAGTAAGAAGACTTAAAAGTAGCATATCTCAATTTGAAAGTGCATGTCTCAAATTGTTGTACCCTTTTCATAAACTCCATGTAATTTTAGTGAAGTGCACAGACTTTATGCGAGCTTGTCTGAGCTGATATTTCCCTGCTCTCCCTCTCTCTATCCCTCACAGTTTGTAAAGCAGTAGTTGTACGACACTGAAACCATTATGTTATAAATAATTTTCAGTGCCACTGTCCTCCAGAAAAGCTGTTTAGATAAACTGAAACTGCCTTGTGTAGACCTTTAGCTGCAGTCTAAAAGAAACACTCAAATCCAAAATGCCCTTCAGGAACAGCTTTTTAAATCCAATCTGAGATGTAGCCTACTGTATGTATCATACTAATACTTTTGTGGTATGTTTGCCTTGAAATGTCTACATATTATTTATCCTCCTTAGCTGTGCTTCAGCTCCACTATGGACTAAACCACAGGAAATAAATTGGTTATGCACTGTAACGTGTAGTATTTTACTTTCATAGCATTCTCACTTTTTAATTCAGATATATTCATAACACAATGTTAATTTAAGACAGGTGCAGAATTTAAAGATGACCTACTTTGAGCTTGTCCTTGGTGTGAGCAATGCAGAGGGTGTAGTTGGACCATGTCCTGTTTGTCTCAGGGTGCCTAAACCAGTTTCCTGTCTCATCACAATACTTGGTGACCCTTTCTAAATAAACAAAGATAAAGATGTGAGAATAAGTGCATTTAGATTTTATCTTTCAAACGAAAACCCCGCTTTAGTACAGTTTTCAAAAGCAAATCTGTATTTTATATGCAAGTCAGCACTGTAAAAAAATTACTGTGATTTTAACGGTTAAAAACTGTGAAAATGCTACTGTAAAAATCTACAGGTTTCTTTCTATTTATCAGTTAATTTATTAGTTTGTTACAAATAATGTTGTTAAATTAATGTTTATTGCATATTTCAGTTTAATGAGTCTCACCATTATGGTGTTTTGTTCTTTTGTGAATGAGCACCTTCTACATATGTCCATATTTAAAAGCTGTTTGTGATAGGCTTTGGTTGATCATGTGACTTTCTCATCATCACCTGTGGTTGTCAGTGTATTTCAACAGATTTCAGTACTTTAACAAGTTGGTATATTAACATTATATCAGTTAATGAAATTACGGTATTTAACTGTAAATTTAACTTAAAAGCATAAAAAAATGTTGTTGCTGTATTTTTTACAGTTTAATTCCAGAAACCACAGCTGCCTGTTTTTTATACTGTAAATCTTACAAATTATTTTTTACAGTGAGGTTTTAACCTATCCTTCAAAAACCGCTTCTATTCTTTAAGAATTGCATTGGTGTAGACTGGTACTAGTAGTAATATCAGCCTACATAACAAATGAATTAATTGTACCAGTAGAGTCAAAGTCAGGGAAGTAGTTGGGACAGTTTTGAGATGTGTATGTTCCTGCTGGCGTGTCGTCCCAGCATAGCCAGCCATCCCATGTGCGGTTGCAGTATGAACCTAAAAGACAAGCAGACAAACAATCAGCAACAGTTACACCGTGCTCTTTGCACTTTGCGCTATGAGTTTCTGATGATTCAATCTAAAACCTCTTTTGAAGCTCTCTGTTTTCACACCTGATTTGTTATATGGCTGGTCTCTGTTCATTTTCTCAAAGCATTTATATTGACCATCGATGATCTTCTTCCTCTCCTCCGCTTTCTGAGTCACTACAGGGCTGACCTGACTCTCAGCGGTGGGAAACATCTCTGTCTCCGTCTCCGTCTCTAAAAAGCCATGAACTGGTAACGTCTGAAGAGAAAGGCATTCGTTTTTGAGAATACACATAAAAGAAATATCTGAATAAGGGCATACTGGATAATTAGGGGCCAATATTTGAAGTGTCATATGTGTCAAGTGTCAAGTGTTATATCTTTCATTTCTCTTTCTTCTTAATGAGAGTCTATGGCAGCCCATAAACCATATTTAGCCCTCCTGATAATTCCTGTCAATTTTGGGTCCGTGGGTCCTCTCTAACCTCACTGTTAACAGTTGTGCCCAGAGGTTTGATTTCTGTTTGGCAGTACATTATGCATTTCTGTTGAAAACACACTTTCAAAAGTTTGGGGTTAGGAGATTTTTTTATAATGTTTTTCTTATGCTCACCAAGACTGCATTTATTTGTTCAAATCAATTTTCTATTACACACAAAAAAAAAGCTAAACATTTCTTGCTATTATCAAACAGTTGTGCTGCTTAATATATAATTATTTAATTTAACACATCCAAAATGGAAAGGAATAGGTAGATCCGTGTCTCAGCAAATTTACATAATACTCAAAATCACTGGCAGGATGCGCTGGAAATATATCAGTTTGGCAACAGCACTACCTGTTACTTAAGCAATTGTACTGTGCTGTATTTATTATCTGCTTAGGGCAAACCAATTTTAATGGTATGACCAAACAAATCTACAGCTCATTATATTGTGCTCAGTTTTACCTTTATTTTCTCCTTTGAGAATGTGAGACAGTGGGACCAGGTCTTATTGATGGATGAACTGTGTAACCAGTTGCCAGATTCATCACAGTATTTGGTTACTTTTTCTGCAAGGAAAAAGAAAGTTTAGTGTAATGATTTGAGCTTAAGCGTTCCAGTGATTAACTCCAGTCTTCGGCCTCTGGAATCAATCAATCTGTGTGTTAGAAAAACAAACTGAGCTGAGTCTCAGACAGAGAGATCTCTATCAGTGAACAGCAAAGAATATCAATATTTCAGCACCTCTGAAAACTCCTGTTATATCCTTGCTATGGTTGGTGTCATATTTCACTGACATTTAGTATCAGAAATCAAATCTTAAATGTTTTATACAAAACGTTGTCCTGTAGCAAATATCCTTCCTTCCCCTTAGTTAATAAAATAAAAGCTTCTAAATTTTCATATGAATGCTTCCAGACAGTCTGAGACAATGATTTTTTTCACCTTTGTTTCTTTAAAGGACTTCACGTATCGTCACAGCTCGTTCTTTGGAGTTCATTCTTTGGAGCAACATCTTGTGTTTCATAATAGACAGACATGTAACAGATGTCACGCCTGCTGTAGAATCTCTATGTTTTGCAGTGTCTGGAGCGCTTTGGTCTGGATTGACAATCCAGATGTGATTGTACAGAAACTTACCCAAGGGGTCAAAGCTGGGATAGTCTGGGCAGTTCTGTGAAGCAAAGGTTCCAGCTGGTGTTTCATCCCAACAGAGCAAGCCATCCCAGAATCTGCTGCAGAACGAACCTATAAAAGTTATACAGACATCTTAAATGAGGAATTAAACGGCCCTTGGTCTTATGAGATAAGAGTTCATTTTACAGTGAAAACGTACAGTAACATTCTGAACTCTAAACGGCATCCCCAGTGAAATGAAACAAAACATTTATTGAAATGAAGCTGCTAAAAACTTGTGATGTGTCATTCTGAAGGATCTCAATGTAAAAAAACTTGTTTATTTTTGATTATTTTAGTCTGATCATGTCACATTTCAACAAACATTGTTTTGTGATCCATAATGTATGCTTTGTAACGTGGCTGTTGTTGAAAGATGGGGTAGTTTAAACATATTGGACTAAAATGATTGGTAACACTTTATTTTATGTTTACACCTAATAGTTGCTTATTAGCATGCACATTACTAGAATATTAGCCAATTATTAATGCTTACTAAGCACATATTATTGCCTTATTCTACGCGACCTTATTTTACATTCATAATCCTACCCAATACCTAAACCTAACAACTACCTTACTAACTATTTATAAGCAGCAAATTATTTATTGAGGGGAAAGTTGTAGTTAACAAGTGTTACCTATTTTAAAGTGTTACCATTATTAAATGGATGGCGCCTTGGTACGTTATATCTCTCCATTGGGTAATGTTCACATTTTTATCGGTATATCGGCACCTGAAATTCAGTACCAGTAACAACAAAAACATTTATTTCAGTGAAAAAAAATAAGTTAAAAACTCAAAATTTCAATAATAGGTCCCTACACCATTTTTCATCCAGAAATTCGTATGTGTTTTATTTTTTCTGATAATTCGATAAAGAGGTGAAACATTTATTTATTTTTAATCAAATTAAAATGAAAATTAAACCCTTTTTGAAAAATAAAACTTTTTGGCAAACAAATAAAGTGGTAAAATGAAACTGTAAAATTCACAGCTTCTGTGGAGATTGAGTTCATGTGTTTATGTCATCATGTAGTGAGATGCAGAGGCAAAAAATCAGTTCAAGTTCACGTGTGCTTCAATATTTGTGTAGGACATACATGCAGGATTCACATTTAAAACGTATTTAGTTTTTTAATATTCATATACACTAGTTCTTCAATTTGAATTGACAGACCTTCTTTTATTCATCCAAAAAAAGACAAACTTTGTGGCTTCCCTCGCTATAGAGTAAATTTAGTTTTTATGAATGGACTCCGCCATCCTGTCCGAATGTTTGCAGAAACCATATGACCCTAGAAATGTAACCACACTTTAGAACTTTTCGGATTTGCCATGAGTGTTGTGTTTTAAACAGTTGCAGGGGTGACATCATGTCACAGAGTCTCTCTCTCTGCCTCTGTGTAACATACGCGATCAGATGTGTTCTTAGGTACCAAAATTTGGTACTGATTGATTTAATGTGAATCAGTACTCTGTACTACCGATGCAATTCAGCAGTACCCTTAAAAGTTCAGTACCCAACCCTAGCTCCCCATACCCCTAATCCTAACCAATCATCATATAAATGTCACCACTACTAACTTTACCTATGCTGCTAAAGCTATTGTTTAGCAGGCCTCTTTTTATTATGGACCATACATTTGTGGGCGAAGTTAGTGTAAATTTGCACTTTGAACAAAATTACTATTTACTGTATGACAATAAATAAAAATATGAAAAATATATGAGCCCTTCAAAGTGTTGTTTGTGCTCTAAAGATAAAAATTAAAATTGGTCCTACCCTATCTCACACCATTGGTTGAGTCAGTGGTGCATTGTGGGCCACTCAACCAGACTAATCTGGAAAAAGCCACAGCATCAGAAAGTTTACTCTGAGGAATCAACTAATGAATGTCTTAAAGTTGTCTCTGCACATTAAACCAAGATAGGAGAAAGTACTTTAACATCCAAAAAGCTTAACACACATCCGCTTTGAAGATAAACCTTTATTGTTTCTCTGATCACCTTGTGATAGCTTTCAGCCATTTAGTGTTCCACTAACAGCCTTGGCACTTCACGAGGTTATGAAAAGAGTAAAAGCACCATTGGCTGTCATTCAAATGAAAATGTATTAATTAAATCACAGCTACCTGTTTTATTATGGGATCCATCTCGGCTCAGAAGCTCCAAACATTTGTACTGAGACTCAGTCATGATCTGTCTCTCTCCCTCCATTGCCATCATGACAGGAGTAAGGGACAAGTCAGCGGTGGGCTCTGCTTTTGTTTCTGTTGTTCCAACTGCTCTCTGCAAAGAGAGATGAACTTGAGCACAGCAGCAGGGTTGGGGAAAATCCAGAATTTAAGAACTGGCTCCCTTTCAATTCATGGGCTTGAAAATGAACTAAATTGACATGAATGGCAGTATTACGTAAATAATTAAATAATATTTTTAAATATATGTATATATATATTTATATATATATATATATATATATATATGCTCAGTTATTCCCTTGTACTGTAGAAAACAATTTTGGTTAAAAAATCATCAAATGACATTACATTATTAAAAACAGGCAACAGTAATGATACCCTGACACATAAATTCCCTGAAGAAGGTCATTTCAATAATTTGCTTTAATTTTAAGGAAAAATATATACAAACTGCTTTAGTTTGTAGACCAATTCTCATTATTAACTACTGTGTTTCCCAGCTGTCTTGAGTTCTGTTGATTAGGTCCTTGTGTATTTTTATCAGTTAGTTTTCCCTTGTCTGTGATTAATGTTGTAAACGTTGTGTGAGTGTCATTTTGTTTACCCTTTATCCCGAGTTACATTAAAAGCTCATTCTTAGAAATCTCTGCATCTCCTACAATCTCCTTTACCAGCACAGCACATAACAGAATCATGGACCCTAAAGCAGCGATAACGTTTCCTGCTCGCTTCCTGTCTCTCTGCTTTTGAGACCTTCCGTTTTACTCCTTTGCTGAGGAATTTTACCAGCTCGCAGTGGAAGTTGAGTTGGGAGACGCCACCATTATTTATCTGTTTCGGCTCGAGGGCAGTTTCCACCATCCCGTGGAGCACCCAGACAGGAGGATGTTGGAGGATGGCTATATTCCGGTGTCTTGGAAGTGTCCCGGCCGGAGACAGAATCAGCTTAACGTCCACAGATCTTTCGACAGTTCCGAAGCTTGAAGTGCTTGAAGAGTGCCCCCCTAAGCCTGAGGTTGTATAGTTATGGTTGTGTTAGGGAAGGGTGGGAGGGGGATTTGGCCATGGCCTTCAGTGACTCCAGATCTGCCATGGCTGCCTGCGACTCCTTATTGCCCTAGAGGCAGTCAGTGACTCTGCCCCTTCCGCCCCCAGGGCGCCGACCATGACTCCCCTGTTGTTCTTCTTTTTTGATGTTATGTGTAGGCGCGAGGTCACTCCTTTCCAGGAGGGGGAGGTAAATGTTACATTTCTGTTTTAGTTTCATTGTCATGTCTTCCTGTTTTGGTTTCATTTTGATTCCCCACATGTATGCCCTTATTTAGTTCCTGTGGTTATATTATCATTAGTTTATTAGTCTCCCCTGTGTTTCCCAGCTGTCTTGAGTTCTGTTGATTAGGTCATTGTGTAGTTATTGTAGTTTTCCCTTTTCCATGATTAATGTTGTAAACGTTGTGTGAGTGTCATTTTGTTCTAGCCTCTATCCTGAGTTATATTAAAAGCTCATTCTTGGAAATCTCTGCATCTCCTACGATCTCCTTTGCCAGCTTAGCACAAAACAGTGTATGAGTAAGGAATCTGAATAAGGCCAGGCAGGCATTAATATGTGCTTTAAAAGTTCTTATTTCACTTCCCTAAATTTAAATGATAATATTACAGCCGATTAGCTACTGCAATTCAAATTCAATTCAAACTCAGGAATTAGACTGGGATTTGAAAGCCATTCCTGAATGGCACCAAACATCAGCATAAACACCACAGTCTTTTTTTTTCTCTTGCGACCTCATATGCACCCCTATTCGATTCTGAGGACACCACATGGGCAATTGACATTTAAAAGGTATGGTTTTACACATGAAAACTGTCCAGATGCATTCCTCTGCCATAACATGCCATATCAGTATAATGAAGATAAGAAATTCTTCAGATCTATTGGAGCTTTTCTAGCAAAGACTTACAGGGATAAAGCTTCACCCACAAAGACAGGCTTGAATATCAAAATTCAAAGCGCATTTCTAACCATTGTGTTGCTGGTATGACTCATCTTATAGTTCAATGGGAAGTCAAAGAGCCGATTCAAAAGTACTTTACTTTTTCCACTTTTAGACACCTCACAGTAATGAATTCTACATTAATTAATGACTGAAACTTTGATGTCTTTGTGCAAAGATCTTAACTTTGGCAGATCCTCTCAAACCCAACTTCCGATTGAATACCATTAAACAAATTGAGAACAATTCTATGGCATTTTCTTCAGTGCTGTGTGTCTGTCTTACCTCCACTCAATAACGCATTTACAACACCAAATTCATCTGTGAGGTTTCTGATGTCCCATGTAGCAGTTTAGCAGCCGTACATATGATGTCACTCCAAACTTTGAAGTAAATGACGTCATACATACGACCACCAGGCCACCACCCAAGTCAGGAAAACCATTTGTCCTTCAATAGAAACTAAATGTCAAGAATGTATAACATCATGTTTCAGAAACTTCTAAGAAAAAAAGTATGTCACTTTATATAGTAAACTTCTTGTATTTACTCGTATTTACACCGATTAAAACCAATCCACACCTTTGCTTTCACTTTTTGTTGTTAAGTCTAGCTTTAATTAAATGCCATTTTCCATTATACTTTTAAATGTGACGTGCTATTCTGCAATCTCATTACCATTCCACTAAGTTAGATTTATATGCAGTCATGGAAAAGTAGCTTCAAGGTCAAAAATAAACAGAGAGGACATATTAATGTGCACATACAATTAGCAAAGTTTGCTATTGGCTTGTTTGTGGCTACAGTTGCAGTGTTAACATAGTGCTAATGTACTACATGCAGAGGGCTTCATATGCTCCCATTTCATCATTCTGACACAGAGCCAGCTGCTCTGATACCAGCATTAATGGAACTCTTTGAAGGCCACCATTTCATGCCTCAGGAGTTCTGTGGGTTTTCAGGTCATCTCCGCTTGTAATTACCAAACTGGAGCAATTAGTTAGTAATGGATTTTTTCTACTGGATAGTTTGGGGCTGAGGGTGGGGTAATCAGGAGAGAAATCATCTAATGACAGTTTGCAGAAAAACAAAAAAACAAACTAAAAAAAACTTAAGTGGCCAGTGAAAGTTTTAGCAACAGCAAGTTCAAATGGGTCAGTTGTCAAATTCTAGGAACAAATATGTATTATGGACTAATTTCACCACAAATGCAAAACACAAATATGCATTAACATGAATAAACAATGAAAGTTACGGTCTACTCACCAAGATAAATGATGTCAAAAGCCATAGGGTCTCTTGCCAACCCATGCTCTCAGATACTGACTTTATCTGTGAACACAAAAAAAGTAAAGAAATGTATACAAATGCAACAGACATCCAATTTGAAGCTGACAATCAACGTCTTAAGACCCTGCGTCCTCATATGAGGACATTATATTTTAGTGAATTTTTCTGATACTGTACATATCACAGTTTTAAGTCTGGATGTCCTGTTAAGAGCACATTCAATGATTTTCAGTGATACCAAATGATTGGATGTTTGATCATTATCACTTCTCCTTAGTCTTTAAATCTGGCTGACATTAATTTAATGACATTCTTATAAAATATGATAATATTATGTCATTATCATGTAAATCTCTTTTTAAATGTCATTTTTAAATTGTGTATTATGAATCAACATTTCAGGAAAACAGGAACAGGAAGTTGATTCCATACATATGAGATGTTACAATAAAATTTAGGGGAAAACAGAAATCAATCAAAATTCAAAGTTTTTCATTTGGGAGGTGCTGGGAATATACTCTTGCAGTAAAAAAACCCTAAAAGAACTACTAGGCAATATAGCTTAATTTTACTAATGGTAAATATTCCTCTTTAGTAGACAATACCTATATCTGATTCAGTAGACACTTTCTATATATTTGAAAGACGCAATACATTACTGTGGATAAACTATAATATTCACAGTTTGACTTAAACCATATTATGTTGTAGTTCCATATAACATTACCAGCAACTACTGAGTAATTAAGTTTTATATAATTGCCAGAGTCATTTTATCCTCCATTTTGGCTCTGGGCGACTGTTAATTTTGGACCCTGAGTATGATATATCAAAGCTAGACCCTGGCTGTTAACCTACAGCACTGAGCTGTCAAAACTGCTTTTATTAGCCTTGAGTGTCATGTAAACTTTTTAGACAGAATTGTAGGTCAAACAGTCTCTGCCAACATAGCAACAATAATACACTAGCCCATGCTATCAGTTTACCACCTGTATTCTACACTCTTTCAGCACTTTATCAACAAAAACTGTTATCACAGTAAAGCAGAGGAGTGAGGAAGAGAAAAACACATTAAAGATGGTTAATCATTTTGTTGTCACCGTAACACATGTTATGGGTTTTCAGTTCAGTAGCTAAGATCATAATTAGCATTCCCATCCACCTCTGTTTCTCATGCGATTTAAAATGGGCTTGCTCTCCTGTGTAACTAGGTTTCAGAATGTTTGATCTCAACACCTCTCTTCAGATCACAGTGGGGGTATTTCTCTGATAGACAGACAGACAGATACCAGGAATAGCTACTAAACCTCTGGATCCACTCAGCTGTGTTGACATTACCTCAGATTAACAGCAGCCAAGTCTCCACAGACTGCCCTGGTTTGCATGTAGTTTGAGTGCTGATTTATTGGGATGTGGAGTGTATGTACTGCCTCAGGCCTCTTACTATGTTCTGTCACAACACATATCACGTTCAGAGAAGATATTTGGCTCAAAATTTACTTAGAAAAAAAATTGGAAGATTCCAACCAAAAATGGGCCATTCTTTTAAGAACAAACAAGAAGAGCCTAAATCATTTCAACTCCTTATGCAACCAATTTTTGGGTATGCAGTTCAACACAAAATGCCATTTGTGCTATTATGAACGATCAAAGAATAGTTGTACTTTTGTAACTAATTTTAACAAAGACGACTGTTTATCACAGTTAACACATTTATTCAGTTGCACATTTTATTCTGTTCTAACAGTTGTTAGCATCATTTTTAGACACATTCTGTTTTTCCCATTTGGGATTTTTATTGACTTCTGATACTTTTAATACTGGGCTAATAACCTTTCTGCATTCTTACATTCTCATTAAAACTCTATTTAACATGTTTATTGCTGTTTGTTTTGTGTGGGGACTCATCAATGTAGGTGATTTAAGGTTTAACCATCCTTATGGGGGCATTTGGTCGCACACTCTTACATACACGCAGCCCACAAGTCCCTAGCGGACCATGTATTTCTCCGAAAATGGGTTAAGACATTGTTTACAGGTCATTTATTTATATATGGAAACCAAATGGGACATTTAACAAAAGCCATTTGCGTTCTCTGTATGGTGAAATTCAGTGATGACTGAAGCTATTTCCTGTGTCTTTAATGGAGGTTTGTTTATGGGTGAGGCAAGTAGTAAATCTGTTTCTTTCCAGTGTCAATATATAGTTGGCAGATCTATTTTTGCTTTGAGTGTCATTCACAAAATCTGCAATAATTGCACATTATTTCGCTTGAAAAGAAATTAAATAGCCCTATTCTCATATGAAAAACACCCAGAAAGATGAATTAAGAACTTGTCTCCATCACTGAATACTGTCTAGTTGGCAAATAAAAAGAGGTGAAAATATAGAAAGATGGCGAGCACACAGTTCTGTTCAGAATGCCAGATGGCTGTGGCCAGTGGCACAGGGAAAAGAGGAAGAAATTGGGCTTGCTTAACTGCCTAATCGTTGTTTCCCAGAGTGCAGGAGGTTGGATGTTTTTTAAATGCCTGCCAGTATCTGGATGGAACATAGCCAATATAGGAAAAGGACACAGGCTGAGAATGAATCCCAGTCTTTGGATTCAGTTCCATATAAGTTCTGGTTATTAGCCAAGGTAATTAATGTGTTCCATGAGGATGAATTAAAACTTTTCTTCATTAAAACACATCATGTTTGCCAGTAGGCTGGGTATTCCCCATGGAAGCACCAGACTGAAGATTCAAACGTTACTTCGGAAGTAAGATCAGGAATTATAAAGTGGATGTTAAATTAGGAACCATGACCAGATTTTACTCATTAAAGTTTTTTTTTAAATGAAGAGTCTAAGATGGCACTCATTCCTTTCTGAAAGACTTTCAGGAATATTAACAATGTTTGTTTTGAAAAATGACTTTTAATCCTTTGGTGACTGTAAAACTCAAATCCTCTGTGTCCACTTCCTTAAAGCTCCATAAAATGGCTTAGCGAGGATTGATATGTGATTAACCAATTATTTTTTACTTTACTTTATACTTTATTCTAATTGAGGGTTTTTGCTTGGAAATCTTTTTTAATGCCCAACCAATTTATACTTGAACCCTTCTTTTGGCAGCTGCTGAGGTTGGCTAGTTTCCGGTCTCATGATAGCATGAAAGCTTTTCTTTTTACAAAATATAAGTTAAGTAAGCAAGTAAATATGTTTACATAATTATGCAGCGATTTTAAACAGTTTATCGATTTAGAAACAACTGTACTCTATAGGAGGTACTTTGAGAAAATTTTAACTCAGAAATTGTTCAATTTCACAAGTAATCACAAAGAAATGGCAAGCAACACATTTAATTAAATGTGAAATTTTCTAGTTGAAACACTAATTAATTTACCACAAATTTATCATTGTTATGCAAAGTGCTAAATAGATAAACAGCATGAACACATTGTTTGTAAAATTCCTTTAGGGATATGGATGCTTTGAGACCGAGACTACAAATTCCAGTATTAAATTTTCATGTATTTAATTTAATTCTTGTCAGCCGTGGGGGTTTTATAAGGCTCATCTGGTGTTTTATTAAATATTATTCATTGAATTCTATTTTGCAGTTGATAGGATTACTAAAGCACCTCCCTTTATATAACTCATATCCTGTTTCTCTTAACTAGACTTTCTCATTCTTAGTGTGCCATGTCAAAAATCATCCGACATAATGAAAAGTGAGGCTGAAAGAAAAGCAGAGCAAGACTCCTTTTAACTTCTCCAGACCCTCTCTTGGGATTGTTCCTACCAAAGAGTCCTCCTCTATAAACAAGATAGATTTGGGGGGAAGACAAATATGTTCCACATCAATATCGTCTCCCATTTACTAAAATTAGGCATAAGCGAATTGTCAGCCATTACAGTCAACTGTGACCGAGCACCTCAGTGTGGCAAAAGCACACTGGTATGAACCTTTAGTGCTATTGTGAAATGCTGTCATGATGCCAGGGCTTTCAGGTCCAATGGCATGCAAACTCAAGGTTGTTTCTTCCATGTGCTATTAGGCCAGCAATTTTTCTCTCTCTAATATCGAGCTTTTCTGAAAGCCTCATTTGTACTTTCCATATCTGACCTTGTACTATGCATCAGGTCAAAAATAGAGAAACCTGCTGAAGTACAGCTGAAACACAAGTGAATGAGAGCATCTAGGGTGTTTTGGTATATGAGAAGCACTACATTCTGACTCATTAACCCGGCTAATTCTATCAGAGCGTGAGATACCCCTGTACAGCAATAAGCCATTAGCTGGCTTTAATAGGTGTCATATTTATATAGCACCGAAATGGACTGGAGTGATATCAAACAAGAGGACAGCAAAATGCACTCTGAGGGATATCCATAATTCAGAGAGCACTTAAAATGCTGTGGCACTGCAGTGTACTCTGCTTTTCCTGGATTAGGCCCTCAGGGCTGCGAGCAGTAATGATAATCAAGTGTAGACCCAGGTACAGGTATGCCTTGTATGTGGTTTTCCTGGACTTTTAATCCTGTTCTATGTTGGCACTATTGGGGTTTATTGAACAGTAAAGCTATACTCTTTGCGACTCTTCTGTTGTTTGGTGTTTATGGAAAATCTTGATAATGTTTGAGGGTTTGTATGTAAAAGCATCTTTACACAGCAAAGGCAGCACAGAAACCAAATCTGAAATGGCATAAAACCATGAAAATAGACCATTTAATGCTGTTCTGAAGCGGCATGAATGCATTTACACATATACCTTTTAAAATAACAAAACTTTTTAAATTGGTTTTAAAGAACGCAATAAACTTTTTAATTTTAAGCCGAGACTGCTTCGAATATCTCATCCATTGGGTTGTCATGACAAACAATGCTTTTTAGAGCGCTGCATCACATATAATTAACACCTAATGAAAACAGTGTTGCGTCGCCTTTGATACTAGGGACTGAGGTGGATCAGAGCCGGCGTATTTTAGGTCTGCTTTTATGCATCTTTACACTGAATTCTGAGCAGACATGGACCGCTTTAGGGCAGCCTTAAATCACCTGTGTAACGATGCATAAGTGAAATCTGTTCACAGTCCATTACACTTTAACAAAGATTTTTCAGTCATAAATTCAACAACGTATATTGGAGTTTGTTGTAACACGTTAGTATAGGGACGTGGGACCTCATTTATAAAATGTTGAGCAGAAACCATCCTTAATTTGATTTTACGATAATTTCTCGATAATGTGTATGTACGATTCACAGAATGAGCGCATACGCATGCGCGTCTTTCAGATGTGAAATTAATGAATCCCAAGTGATCTTGAACTTGCGTGAATAAAAGGTTTCAGCTCTCTGCTTGTAACAGACTCCTAATTAATGTCATTAACATATGAAATATCCCCAATCATCATAATTTAGAGCAGCGAGCTGAAAAACCTACAATACTTCGACAATAAAAAGTGTGTATGTCGGCTCAGACCCTGACGTGATGCTAAGCACTTTTCCACGTCAAAGACCGTTTTAAAATTCTGAACGTTGGGGTGGATTTAAGCGTATACACGCTGAGATGACACAATCAACATCATAGAAGATAGCTAAGGTCTCTTATGACCTTGTCCTCTCTCCTCATGATAAAAGACCATTAAGATAAGTCCCCTATGGATGTTTATATTCCTTCAGCACTCTGCACAGTATACCTCTTTACCCGGCAGGACTGATGCCTTCGGTTTCCCACACGTGTATATTGACTACTAGCGATTATTCTGTTGAAACCTCCACCATCAAACAGACTCTACAGTCTCTGTGCTTCCACACAATTTAACCTTCAAACTGCAGCAGCGTGTTTTCAATGAAGGGAAGTCATGCACCTCTTCCCAGGCTCAGCCAGCACCTTCTGATTCATTGGTCTATATATATATTTATCTTCTCCAAATCGAGCCCTCCGTTGTGACGAGGTGCGTTAGCACTTAATCCATCTTGGCCATTGAGATTGGAGCCAGCCAAGTGCCACATGCGCTCCAGCTGTTTTCAACACAAACCCAACAAGCAGGCGTTCACAGACACTGGCCAGGTGTGAGAAGACTCCTTGCAGTAAAGTTAAAGACGGAAAATGAAATTGTCATATCTCAAAAGTAAAATAGCCCATATTTTACAGTCTTAGTGTCCCGTTTGCATTATAAGGGACATAAAGAACTAAGCACAGCCATTGCGCTGATGATGGATCTCTAATCTTTATGGCCTCTGGAGAGTCAGACAGAGTTTAAAGAGGAATTTTTAACTAGTCTCTCTTCTGTACTCGCCATGTTTCACGCCTCACAATTGCTCACAACTGCAAATTGGATTTGTACATTATTTTTCACAGTAAAGGTTGAAAAATATAACACAGGGTGCAATTATAAAACTGTGTCTTCAGTTTCTCACATTAAATCTATGCCTGTGGGAATCTGATGGTTTATAGAATCAAGAACAGTGACAAAGATATACAAAGAAATCAACAAATGAGTTCTCTCTAAATGAGCTATGTCTCAAATTATGTACTATAATCTATGCACTTACATTATGCACTCATGTATATTTGTTGGTGGAGCGCAAAACTAGTCTACAAAAGGACTGGAAATAACTGTTACCAATCAGCTAGAAAAACATTTGGAATGGCAGCACCATTTTTTAAATCTGTTTATTAAACTTTTTTAATAACAAAAAGATAAAGATATTTTCCTACACTACCCCCAACCTCAAATACAAAACTAAATCACACACACAACCAGCCCTTAATATGTAATTATAGACCTTATGTCAATTATGTATATCTAATTAGCTTTGCATCAGAGTTCCGAAGCAAAGAAACAAAAGCAATCGCCAATGTACATTATTATTTCAATTAAATAGAAATAAAATATGTTTTCACCCAAAATTATTAAGCATCCACAATAATAAATAATTTGTAAGTAGATTTGGATAAAAGCATCTGCTAAATGTATGAAGGTAATAATAGAAAATGTTTATTATACATGCCAAAGTCCATTTTTGCGTATTTGTAACACAGGTTTGTGTTTTATTTGGCACACTATTTATACACACAACAAAAATTATAATAATATGTTTTTACGAAGGATCATGTGACACTGAAGACTGGAGTAATGGCTTCTGAAAATTCAGCTTTGCCCTCAAATGAATAAATTACATTTAAAAATCTATTAAACTATTTCTGTTTTTACTGTATTTTCATCAAATACAACTGTTAGGTCAGGATTTTTTTTTTCATTGCAAATAAATTAATATGAATACAACAGAACAGGAACACAAAATGCCCCAAACAGATGATCTTGACCTCAAAAAGTCAAATGGCTGGACCAAATGAAGTGATAACCTTGCCATTTGACTCATACTTCTGTCACAGGTTATTTGAGAATGAGAAAACATTGTGTCTAGTAGATAAACTAACGATACTTTATCTCACACAAAATGGGAAGGTGGCTCATCCTCCTCTTCAATTCACGCCTTTTGACCTTCCTCTGAGAGCCCTTGATTTTTATCTCGATTGGTGTGACCACTCTTTTCACAGCAGCAAAAAGCAGTGGCACAGAGAACAGATATACAGCTACTAGCCCTCCCAAATGCCAGGCTGTCAAGGGGAGAAAATAAGAGCAGGCATAGAGCACTTTTGCAGAGTCAGGATAAATTTTAAGGCACTTTTATCTGAGATGGCATACTGTGAGCTCATGCATTTTCCTTTTCCTTAGAAAACATGGGAGTGGGCTTGCCTCTGGTACAACACACTGCTTTAAACTCTGGAGGAACATAAAGTAGGACTTTAGTTTCTTAGGGCACTGTTTCCTGCAGAGGCAGACATTCTCAGAAGAACATTTCTTATGTCATAACTCAAAAAAGAAGCAAAGCGAGAAGCAGTCACAGTTTAAACAACGGCTGTTAGTCATACTTGAGTCTGCAGTGTGATTTTGCATGTAATCATCATCTCACATCATCCCCACAGGGCTCTTTTTGATGCATTTCGCCATAACGCACTTTCGCTGTAGAGTGGAGAACCATAAAGGTCACGAAAAGTTTCTATAATAAATTGAGAAAGTGATTGTGAAAGTGATACTTAAAAGGACACTTTATTTGCCCAGTTCTAGGAGTAAACTGCTCTTTTGAGACTATTTATGAAGACTTAACATTTACATTATGCAATCTGCATTCTGGTAACGGGGTTCTGCCCATTCCAGTTCAAATTAAATGATGTTCTAAACAAAGTTTCGGCAGGAGCACGCACGGACGCTTAGCCACGGCTGGTTCCGAATTATCTCTAATCAGCCTATTAATCATTATCCAATCCCGTTCGTCTGCCTCCACTTTAAATAACCTTGTCTACTTCCCTTCCATATCTAACTACGCATCCCTCCACCTCCCCTTCTCTGCCTTCTTTTTGCACCTTCCGCAAGAGGGGCAAGCAGGGTCCGAGCCTGACACCGAGCTCTGCCCTCGCTAGGGTTATAAACAGTAGGGCTCGGATCCCACCAAGCTGCTGGCTTGCCCCCTGGACAGCACGCCAAACACACTTAATTAATTATTATGAGGAAGTGCGAACTCATGAAATGACTGAATTTGACATTCACTGCTAAAAGCCAATTTTCCACTAGCTTATATGATTCTTTAGGGTCTTAATGGAAAGTTTGTAATATAGTTTGTTTTAAAATCTCTCAAAGAGAGTGTAAAAAAATGCTCATTTTACCCTGTCAAAAACAGCTCTTTAGAAATCACTCTGTTCTGTGTACTTCCCCTTTAAATCTT